>VDFB02102517.1:0-19331 GCA_007258455.2 Sequoia sempervirens | reverse complement strand
AACATTGAATGCTTAGCATGGAACAATATTGTTTTGAAACTGTTTATTTGGAAACAACTTAGTTTTGTGACTGTTTAGATATAATCAACGTTGTTTTGTCAAAAACAGTATGAGTTCAATTGTGAACAACATTATTTTTGTTATTAACTTTGATTATTTAGCTATAAACAACATCAATTAATATGTGAATTACATTAGAATAATTTTTTATCATAGCATGGTTGAAACAAACAACATAACAGTATGTACGAAACTGTTCAAATAGATTTGTTCTCAAGATTCTTATTTCATGTAAATTGATAGACAACATGATATATGTATTGAATCTTATTTGAATGAAATAAATTTGATCCATTAGTTTAAAATTCAGAATGTATGCACACATTCATAAATTAAGTAGGCACATATATGTGTATGCACATAGACCTTCGTCTATGTACATACACATACTTGTGACATACCTTCTTTAGCTACCTATAATTCTTTATTCTTAAATGAATACTTAGATTTGATGAAAGTAAGCTTATGACATGTGCTTTCAATGGATGGATAATGTTTGATTAGTTTCCATTAAATTTATTTCTAAATTATAAATTGAGTAGAACAACAATACCTAGTAGACTAGAGCACCTAAGGGGAGATGTTGCTAGTTGGTAGTTAGTTGTTATGTGATAACTTGACAATTGAAAGTTACCTTCTAGGATGGGTGCCGAAATGAAGTTCAGAGAGTATAGGTTTGCTTTACCAAAACCTATTGTTTGTTGTTGTTGGAAAAAATCTATACACTTGGCCAAGCAATATAGTTCATTTTGTGTGTATGAACTCTATGATATCACTCTTTGCCATTCCTAGCATAGATCTTGCATTTTTCTTTTCTAACTTGTAGATAGAAAGTTGCATGTTGATGTATGGGCACACACCAGATTCCATCTTGCAGATTGTTCTCTTGTTAAACTTTTCGTGCAGGGTCGGGTATTCTTCAAGTTGGAAGAATTCTGGGGAAGCGTAAACTTTATGGTTGGGTGGTAAAGCACTTCAACCATTTTCTCGTCCACTAGAAGAGGCAAGCATCAAGAGGAACCTTAGTTGTTCACAAGACTAATTTTAGTCTAAGATGTAACTTGATGTAATACTTCATGTAATTGATGTAAAGTTGTGCAATGTAATGACTTTGTGGCCTTAGGAAACAAGTCAAACCTGATATTGTAATTGGATTTTGAAATGAATATATGAATCATTGACTCATTTTAAATGGACATGTGTAGCTACGATTGAATTTAGCCACTAGTTATGTCTTTTTAATTTGAAATATATTCATGTGTCATTTACAATAATGTTAATTAAGTAATAATTTAGAATGGGTTATTACAATATATGGGAATGACGGACAAGACATATCATTTGTATTTTCCCTATCAAGGAAAACCACTTGCCCTTCCATGATGTTACTTTTTGTTGACAATTATTGATTATTTCATTCCACATGTCCATTCTTATTGCTCCTTTGAAAAATGAAATGCCAAGATATTTGCATGGTAGTTCCTTCTTGTTGAAACCCAGGATATTAGTAATGCATCTTTGGAGGCCAATTCTAGTTTTGAGGAAGAAGAAATTTTATTTAGTTTTATTTACTTCTTGCCTTGATACTGGTTGTACATTTCACTAGAATTTTTTTTATTACTTCAACTTCTCTAATACTTGATTCCCCATATAGGATGGTATCATCAACAAATTGTTGATGAATAATTTTACAGTTGTTAGCCACTATGATCCCATTCCATAGACCTTTTGATATTCATTCTTTGATGCTTCTGTTGAGTGCCTCGATCATTAGCATGGAAAAAATGGTGACAGTGGTTCTCCTTGACAAATTCCTCTAGAAGTTTCAAATAACCCACACAGGTTGCCATTTACTAGTACTAAAAATTGTGGAGTTGGGAAACACTTATAAATCTAACTTAATAGTAAGATATTTAATGTGTACATTATAAACCTCCAATTCACTCTATTGTAATTTTTTCTTATATCTACTTTTAGAGCCATACAAGCTTGACATGATGTTGTGTCAGAGTGGATAGTTTCCTGATAAATTATGATATTATCTACTATATCTTTGCATGGGATGAAGCCACATTGCTCTTTGAATATCAAATTTTGGAGTATTTTCTTTGGATTGTTGGCAATAACCTTAGATTTTATCTTATAGATTGTATTGGAAAGTGAGATTGGCCCAAAATTTTAAAAAGATGTAGGTGTCATTGATTTGTGGATTAGGGTGATGAAAGTGGTGTTGATATCTTTTAGAATTTTCCTTGATTTCCTTGCATTTTCCACCACTCTCCAAACTTATTCCACTATAATGTCCCCAAATTCTTGATAAAATAGATGAGGAAAGACATTCAAACTAGGTGATTTATTCAAGTGCATTTGGAACACAACTTCTTTGACTTCCTCTTTTTGAAATTGTCCATCCATTAGCATTCAATTTCTCACATCTGTAACTAATTTTGGAATGAGTTCCACAAATAGGGGTTGATCTAGCTATTTTGAAGCTTTTGTACAAACAAATAAAATCTAGAAGTATTGAACTACCTTACCCTGGATTTCCTTATGATAATGAAATATAAAGCCATCAATTTTTCTAATAGTTGTGATAAGATTTTGGGACCTTTTGGATCTAGTTGAATTATTAAATAATATGGTCTTTTTTTCCTTCTATTAACCATGCTTCATGGGATTTGGACCTCCAAAATATTTCTTCCATAGCAAGGATTTCAAAATATGTAATGGTGAGCTATTTTTCTTTTTCATATTTCACCATAGATATTTCATCTTTAAGTGCTTTGTGGTTTAAGTTTTCCATGTCTTTTTCCACCACTTTCTTCTCTTGAAATGTGTTCTTGAATGTGTTTTGTTCCACCCTTTAAGGTAATTTTTTTATTATCATAATTAGCTTCTTGAATGGTTTAAACATTTTTTTTAATCCTTTTTGTGTAGGGATATCATATCAATGTTCCTTCATGGATTCCTTCACTGATTCACATCTTAACCATTTTTTCTCAAATTTGAAGGGACATCAAGGTAGGGTGTAGTACTCATCTTCAAAGTCAGGAAGGAATGGGAAGTGATTGGAACCCAAAATGTACATGATTGATGAGTTGATTAATGTGGGATTATTGAGCCAATTTGGTGTGACCATAAATCTATAAAATCTCTCTACGATGTTGGTGAAGCCCTTTTTGTGATTTCTCTAGTGAAGACTTCATTTTTGGGATGGATGTCAATTAAATCATGGTTATTGATGAATTCCTAAAAATCCTTATGGTGTTTGTAAAATGGTACTCCTCTTTTCTTAGCAAGGGAAGTGATAGTATTAAAATTTCCTCCTAAATAATGTATTTTGATGAATAATAATTGAGAAAAGTAGAGATTTGATTTCATAGTTCTTCAACTTGTCCTCTATTTGAATGGGTCTGTAAATGCTAATCGGGATGAATTTTGTTTTTTCAAGTGACAGGAGACCCATGCCACTTCCCAATTTATATCCTCTTGGATTGGAGTTACATTCATCCTATGGTGTTTCCAAAGCATACCCAATCCTCCTGAAGCTCCAAGTGCTTAAGTAAATATTTTATTCCAATCTTTAAGGTGTAGTAATAGGGCTTCCCCATCATCAATCGAGATATTGGTTCTCTACAAGATAATTATGTTGGTGCTCATTTTTGAAGATTAAGCTTGAGTAAGCGTCACTTGTTAGGGGAATTCAAGCCCTTAACATTTAATGTATATATATTCATGACTCACTAAGGAGGGGATTGAGCCCGTTAGCATTCAACATGTAATTTTTGATGTGGGTTTGTCCTCCACAAGTGGATTCCTCTGTTATTTTTTAATTGTTGGATTTCCTTCCTCTTTTTTAGTGATCTTTATGTTTGGCTTCCTAATCTTAGATGCATATTGGTAGTTTTTTCTATATTCAAGTAAGTCAATTTAATATTCTTTAATTGAGTCTTTTTTGTATCAGTTTGTGTCTTCTTCAATAGTCTTCAAGATTATTTCTTCAACATCTATGTTCCCTTCCTTCAAATTTATTTTTGAAGTTGGATTAGGGAAATGTATGACACAAGGATTGTAGGTGAAATTTTTCAAGGAATTGTCCCTTAAAATTCAAATGGGTTGGGATTAGGGTTAGGGAACAAGATAAGAGAGGATTGTGAGTTGGATTTATTTATTTTATTATCATTGTTCTTGATTTTTGATGCATCAAACTTCTTGGGAGCCCATTTGATTGTCTCCTTCTCCAACTAATGGGGGAAATTTGAATATGAATGCTTCTTGCTTCAAAACTTTAGGTAGAAGAACTTTTGATCATCATTTTTTACTTCCTAAATCTATCTTTTATTTACTATCATCAATGTAATTTCACTTGAGATTTATTTTATTGTGACAATTTAAATCCACACATATAAGTATGACTTGTTCTCTAGAATTTCTTTTACATAAGGGTTTTGAGATTTCATGGACGATTTTGGAAATGCATTTTTTTTATGAATACATGTGCCAGATTCTATTAGTTATAAATTATATACATAGTCACAACAAAGGTAGGACACAAGGTCACTCCCCAAAGTCACACAGGTAGTGCTTGGAAAGAAAAGAATCAACAATAATAACTACTACTAAGTAGTGAGAGAAAAACCAATGGGAGGCAAAGGGGGGTCCCGATCATCCAGTTTACCCCATACATTAGCGAGGTTCGAGGTGACGTCAGAAACATACCACCCCTCTTCAATCTTATCTTCTCCCTCTTCTCTATCTTTGTGTTCATTCTACACTAGAGAAATAGCTAAAGCTAATTTAGGGAGCCACTTTAAAGACTCTATCCAACTACCATCACCATACGAAGGAAAATCATTTCCACCACTATTCGTCACCCCACTCCACCTGAGGGCCACTTAGAGGCGGAAACTCTAGGTGAAGGTGAGGTAGAGTGATATCGAGATGAACCCTCCTACCACCAAAGTGGTGATGAGGCACCTGAGATCTAGGGGATCGTGAATGTTGAGCTAAGAAACTCTAGCCACGTCAATGATCACGAGGTGGAGAAAAGTAGTGGGAAGCAAAACTATCTGAGGGATCTTCGCCATAGTGCATAAGGTGTTACCCTAGTGATCTAATAGTTCCTATAGGTGGGCAACCTCCAAGGCCACATTTTTGGCTTCAACTTGAATCTAAAGCATTACATTAGAAGAAATAGTAGATTTAGTGAATTTAGTGAAACATTGGTATCAATAGAGCTATGAGAGAAATAACAACATTTATGTCTTTCAATAAGGAAAATAAAATATCAACCCTGGAAGCATACCAAAATTAGGTATACTTGGAAGGGATGCGAGGCCAATCCCTTAAAAGAACCATATGCCAAGAAAACGGTTTTGGTCAAAAGGGGTGAAAAAAATCATGAACTAACTCCAAAGTTGTTGAGCACGGTGATAAAACAAGAAGAGATGCTTGAAGGACGTAGGTTTTCCACAAAACAGACATGGAGGGTATGAAAGGACCATATGTCGAAGGTGAGAGCCCATAAACAAGCCTTAGAAAATAATACACCAAACGAAGAGGGTGAGATTAGGCTCAATAACAATCGACCAAATGTTATTAAACTGATGTTTCCAAATCGATAGAGGTGACAATGAATTCCATCAAAGATTCAGTGTAGGAACCATAGGGAGGTGTGGAGAAATCCAACAATATCCCAAATGTGGCTTGTAGTTGCAAAAAATGGTGTTGGGAAACTAGTGCCAATCTTTCTTCCAAGGTTTGACAGTTTGAATACGAATCTTGTGTATCATGTCGAGAGAGCTGAAATTAAATTTTAATGTCCTCACAAGAGCACAGATTCATCGTAGCTCTAGAAAATAAGTCATGGGGAGTGCAGATGCCCTTTTTATGAAATCGTAGGGCATGAGCCCAGGGTAAATGAGCCAAAGGGATCCCTTGAGCTTGAATAAGCATAGACCACCAAAGGTTCTATTGATTTAAAGACAACACATGTCTCAAAAGTAAAAGCCAACCCACCAAAGCTAGGGGAAGCCCATGATTGCTAGAGCCCCACAAGAGACAAAAAAATCCTAGGCAACATGGTGTAAACCCTTGTGGTCTTCTAAGGAGGCCCACAAAAAATATGAAGAAGCTTATCAAGCTTCAAATAAGGAGCTTTGGATGGGGCCCAACAAGAAGAATAATGCACATGATTTTCTATAAGGATTTTAGAAAAATCTAAAATTTACCAGCCAAAGAAAGTGGATTGGTGATCCAATAAGAGAGCTTCTTCTCAACTTGGCAAGGAATGCATTCCAAAGGTCAATCAGAGAAGCCTGAAAGGAAAAGGGAATGCCTAGAAATCAAAAGACTTCCCCATGACCAATCCACTTCTAGTCAAAGCCAAGAAGCCAGGGAGGTGTAGGAAGAAAGGTTTGGCGATAACACAAAGTAAATTATGCCACTGAATGAAATAACCAAAGGCAAAGAAGAAAGTATCGAGGCATTGAAGGGACTTTGTGGAATTTTTCTCTTCTTCAATGTGAGTGAGAAAATAATCATCTACAAAGTGACCATTAACCAGTTGTTAGATGTCGGGCAGGGAAATACCATGAACTTTCCTAGAGGAAATAATGTTTTCCAAGAATACCCAAATCCTTAAAAAAAATACATATAAAAATGGAACAAGGGGAAACCCCTATCGAATGGATCGGTGGAGCTCAAAGGATTGAGATTGGGGGCTATTGATAATAATGCACACAGAGGCATCTAAAAAAATAATTTTAATAAACTAAATAAAATTAGGGCCAAACCCCATAGCACCAAGCATAGCTAGAATAAAGGGCCATTCTATGCAGTCGTAAGCTTTGGCAAAGTCAATTTTCATAAAGATATATTGTTGTTTAGAGTGTCAATCTCATTCTATACCTTCCTAGACATCAATTATGTTATCTAGGATGAACTTGGAATTGATGAAACTAGTTTGTTCAGGGAAAACAATTTGAGGTAACATATGGTGAATATTTAGAGCTAAGGCTTTGGAAATGATTTGATAGGAGACATTAAGCAATGTAATTGGCCACCAATTATAAATGTCCTTAGAGTCTCCCTACTTAGGTATGAATTTGATATTTCCTTTTGATGAGTCCAATCATTAGATAGTTTTCTTATATTTTTATGCAAGTTCATAGACATTACCAGACATTTATCTTATACATATTCCTACACTATACTATCTTTTATGTTTATTATGCAACCTTGAACTTGATTTAGAATATATGGAAATATGGTAACTATGTGATGGTTATTGTATAATTTATGTGTGGATATGTATGAAATGTAATTTATATATGTGCTTAGCTATGGTTGTTAGTATTGTGTGCATGTTATGTGAACTAAATCTATAGTTAGAAGAGTAGACTATAGCCCATAGCAACTATGAGGTGCAACCCACAGCCAAAGAAGTTCCTAGACAACAAAACAGGGCAGGTTCCAGAATAAATGGAGCACAACAACTACAACATGGAGGCACTTAATGAAGATGATTGTGCATCATTATGACGTTCAATAAAGATACAAGAGGAGAAGAACCCTATTACAATTGGGATTCTAACATAATTTATTTGAGCATTCCACATTCCAGTTCTATTACAACAGAGTCACAATCCTACTTGGAATCTTCTTCCTTTTCAGCTGCAATTTAGATTATTGAGTCTTTATCTCACTCTGATGTCTAAGGAGTGGTGATTTATGGTTTCAGTTTAGATTCATATTTTAATAAAATCCCCCATGCCTATATGTATGGCTCGGTGGTTGAGGTTTGAATTAGCTAGTTAGTTAGTTGAATTTTGTTCAAGAGTAGATATAGTTACCAGATACTTTCAGTTAGTTGTTTTTTTACATAGATAATGTTTATTGTTCAAATCATGATTTCATGAATAAGATATACCAACAAAATCTTATGTGATATTTTAAAGTTGTGCAATGAATGGTTTGAGTTATTATGATTGTGTTAATCTAAGAAGCTAGATTGGTTTAGATTAGTGAAGACATCCACTTGAGCAAGGGCCACTCAAAGTAGTTTTCCTTCACTCCATTTCCTATTATTTCATTTCTATTTTAGTAGTTACTTCATAAATGCAAGTTATGTTAAATAGATTCTTTGTGTTACAATCATTAATGGATTTATGAATAATTCTTGTTTCACAATTATACTATAATTGCTTGAGTTTGTTGTACTCTAAAGTGTAGTGTAGGTTTGGTTATTAGTTTCAATTAAATACTAGCATCATTTCTTGACAAGAATTAGTTATAGTCTTATACTATAGGTACCCGTAGCAATAGTGCCAACGTTACTTCCTTTACTATTTTGCAGTTTTATGATTTCTCAATAAGACTAACACCTGTACTAGGATGAATTAGGTAATCTTAAGTCTTTGGAAGCACATACAGTGCTAGTACAATTGCAAGTTTACTAGCCTTGGTCAATAATTCAATGAAGGTCTTTCCAAAGGTTCAAGTGGACTGTTTAGTTAGGTTTTCCCCCTGAATTATGTGATTTCCACCAAGTTTACTAGACATTAGTAAGGACTCCATATTTTTGGCATCATTTTCGAGGATGGTGCTAATTTCAAAGATCATTTTCTATTATTTCCAAGCTTTCCTAGTTTAGAATTTGCTTTCAATATTAGGATAATTAGGTTTTATCTCTTCAAATACTAGAATATTTCACTAACATTATGTAGGAGTTGTTGCTATACAAAATCATACCTATTATATGCAGAGGAAGAGAGACACTTTGGGAAGATTTACCCCCTCAAACCAACAAGATAGAGTAGATATTGGTGACTATAGTGATCAAAGTGAGGGTAATCCTGAAGAAGAACTTTCCTTTTCACCAACATCTACTACAAACATAGAGGGGACCTTCCAAACCATGGCTAATGTAATAGTGGATGATCCACCAAAACATGAATTTTGAATTTCCAATTACCAACCAAGAGAGGGCTACTATGTTGAAGAATATACCTCCTTTCACATTACTAGTCTTCTATGGTTTGGTAACTGAAGATCCAAACACATTCTTGTTTGATTTTGATGTCCAATGTAGGAGCTATGGCTACACAAATGATGCTCATAGGATCAAGCTATTTCCTGCAAATTTGAAGGATGCTACCATGAGATGGTTTATGGGACTCGACAAGGATGTTGTTTCAGATTGGAACACCATAAAAACAAAATTATTTGAGATATAACAAGACTATTGTAGAGGAGTTGATAGGAGAAGAGATTATATTTTTAGAATCACTCATATTTAGAGGATGGACCATTGGAGGATTATGTATAAAGATTCCAATTCTGCTTGAAGAAAAACCCACAGAATAGACTCTCAGAAGAATCCCTGAAGCTTGTGTTTCTAAGAGGAGTAAATGATGATTGCATGGATTCCATCAATATTATTGGGAAAGGGGATGTGTCTCAATTACTCTTTGAATATATCTACAAGGTCTATAGAAACTATTCTAGGACCTTTACCAAAAGGTCAAGGGGGGAAAGAACATCTACCATTGGCAAGACATCTAATGGGGTTTCAATAGTGGAGTTAAGTAACCTACTGTTCAACATGAAGGAAGATAGTATAAGTCATCTAGCTACTCAATTGGACACTCTACATGAAAATAAGAAGTGGCAGGAGGTTGAGGCAATGCTTACTTAATATTGTCCCAATTGTAAACAAAGGAAAGCTAATTATAGACAAAGGAAAGCCAATTGCAAGTGCAAAAGGGTGGCAAGTATTATAGAAGACAAATAAGAGAAACTAGATTTTCAACCACTAGAAGGAGAAGATGGACAACTGTTCTATATTGCACAAAGAAGGCCATGGAAACCAAGACAAGGTATACCACAAGACCCTCTAAATTTCAATACATCTTTTCCAATTGGTAATCAGAATTTCTCTAGTTGGAATTCTCAGCCTTGGTCAAATAACCAAAACCAATGGAAAAACCCTCAGCAAAATTGGAACCAGCAGCAACCAAATGCATGGCCACAACAAAACTTTCAAGTTGCCAATTATAACCCTCAATGGCCAGTGCAACAAAATCAGTGGTAGCCAAAATGGAAAAAAGGCCAGTAATGGCAACACCAAAATATGAATTACCAACAACCTTTGCTGCCTTCTTAGCCACAATGACAAGATATTATGCCCAATCCACCAAACCCACAATCTTAGCCACCAAGAGCACCATAATTACCTGCTCAACCTACACCTAACCCCAATAACAAGCCTATCCAATAGGCATATACTAATGAGGATATACAATAACCCACTTATGGTTAGAGTTGAGTGATGTCCACCTCAGGTTAGGGAAAACACTGGCTAGGCCTCCATCCCTTCAAATCAATGAGATGGTGGATGAGGAACCCACAATTGAAGCCTTAGAAAATTTACCTTTGGAGCCTTGGTCAAATCAGGTAAACTAGACTATCTCGAGTCTAGAGTCTCCTTTCCTTGAGCATTTATCCATTCAAAAACATCATACCAAAGCTAAGACATACTATTGTATATGAAAATTGGGTTTGAATGCTATCATATGGCTTAGGACATAGAGCACACCTACTTTCCAATTACCTCGTTAAATAGTAACCCTAAAGATCTCAATGCAGAGGAGAAAGAGATCTTACAATAGGGCTATCCTAGGGGTTGATTGTAAACTAATGAGGGGTTCACCAACAAGTAAGAACTTGGAAAGATAAATGCAATGCAAGTTGAAATGTAAGATGTAATTTTAAACCCTAATTCAATGCAGACCTTCACTAAATGACCTAGAAACACAAATGAAACAAAATAGAAAGCTACAGAATGGAATGTATGCACTTGGAAATCTAGAGATGACTAGAAGGAGGTTTGAAATGATGGAAATTTTTCCTTTAATGCTAAGTGGGACTCATTTTCCAATCTGAGTGAATTAGTCCAAAATCTGGGTTTCTATGCAAGAACAGGTTTCGGGAAAAAGGGTATCCGAATCTGTAAAAATATGAATTTTGACCAAAACTGGGACTCATTCGCCATAAGTGGTGAATCAGTCCAATAAGGGTTTTCTAAAACTTCAAGATCTAAATTTTCTCTTCTCGGTCTGCTCTATGCTTCCCAACTAATTTTAGGATCTAAATCTCTATAAATCAACCTGTATATGTTCTCTAATGTTCTCTAATGCTTGATGACAACTTTGACAAATTTAGGCACTTTTAAAAACTTCTACCAATCTTGCTCTTCAATATTTTTTGAACTTAAACCTACAAAACACACACAAAAGAGAGGGAAAAATGTTGTTTCATTAGTGGATAGGGGTTTTCCTTGGTCAAACCCTATTTTGGTAATCAAACCTTGAAATAGAATGAAATAGGAATGGAGAATGATGAATGAACAAGATATGTTGTTGCAACTCATCAAACCCTATCAATGAAGTGCTACAAACATGTGTGGGATGCCTCCACTGGATGTAGATCTTAACTCTTGCTTGAATGTGATAGATCTTGAATGAAATGCTAACTTGAATCATGAAATCCTACATCACAATTTTTAGCTCAAAAACAAACATGATGCATGAAGTTCTTAATATGATAATTGATGCTTGAAGAATCTCTAAAATTCTTGATAATGTACCCTTGAGGACTCTTGAATGCTCTTGTGAACTCAAACTTGCTATAAGGATGGATACTTGAATGTTTGGGGGTGAAAATGAGTAAAATAAACTTGTATTTATACTTAATTATGCAAGAATTCCCAAAATTACAACACTACAAGCCTCGACGTCAAATCTAGGAGGATAAAATCCTGCCAAAAGTTTAAATTAATTTTGATTTTGGGCCACACAGGAATCATTCACCCAAGGTGATGAATGAGTCCCATTAGGCATAATTTTTGGGACCATTTTTAAAAATGCTTAGAAAGGTGTGAAATTAGGTTTGGGACCCAAAAACCTAGGTGGGACTCATTCGCCCAAGGTGGTGAATGAGTCCCAAATCACTAAATCAGGATTATCCTTGAAAGATACATTAAATGAGACTTGTGGATGCAAAATAAGGCCAATTAAAGCATAAGAAAGCCCAATTATTAATGACAACCCTAGAAAAGTGTCAGAAAAGTGTGTTACAACACTTTAGAAGGTACCATTCATGTTCATTAGTTCGCAAGGGCCCAAGACCTAATTTTAATGTTTCAAACACATTACAACACTAAATCAAGGCACCATTAAGCTTAGTTCATAAAGAGGGCCCAAATAAGCATGGGAAAAGTAGAAGGGATACTTTTTCCGTTACCACATTTAGCCCCCACTTTAGTGAGAGGATGAACTTGCTTCAAATTCACACTAAGTAGACAAACACACATCAAGAGGGTCCCAAATGCACCAATTCTAGTAAGATTGGATGACAACGATCAAGAGGGGTGATCAAGCCCCTAGGATCAAGATCTCATAACAAACCAACATAGGAAGAAAAGAACACACATGAAAATGATATAAAGAGCATCAACAAAGCAGAAGAATGCACTGTCAAAGACATAAATAAAAGGAAACAAAATGAAAAAGAAAAGGGGCAGATCAAGCTTCTACTATTTTTCCATCATGATGTGGATCAAATCTAGGCAGTTCATCCAAAAAATTCATACTCACTCTAAGGCAATGGAACTTCAAGCTGTATGTTGGGTGAGAAATCCAAGAGGTGAGACACATACACTCATGGCTGGTATGTGCTCACACACACACACAAGTGGATAAGGGAAATTCATTCCCTCGTTGAGCTTCTCTTCAAACCATACCAAAGTTATACATCCTAATAACTTTGATAAGGCATTGATAACTTTGATAAGGCGCCACAAAAAATAATTTTTGAGCTTCATGAGACAAGAAAAGCTTTGTATGCTTGGAGCTCATGAACAAACAAGATGGATCCATAGGTATGCAAGCTATATTATACAACGTGGCCATATAACTAAAAATGCAAATGCAAAAATAAGAAAAATTCAAGGGAGTCTTGCTTAGTTGATGAGAGGTCTTAACTTAGGGAACATTGTTCCTAATGTCTCCAAGAGAGGACTGATCAAAGAATAGAAGATTTTCAACTTATGGGATGTAGTGTGTCGCATCAAGTCACTAAGAGGAATGTAATATGCTAAGAAAGATCATGCTCTTGAAGGACATCACACACAATGTCATCCACAAAGTGGAAAATGCATCGTATAAAGTAAGAAAACTGCACCATGAACCATGGAAATGCAAAAGAATAATGCCAATGTATGCCCCCACTTTAAGGAAATTGCTAAACACCATACTATGAGCAATTACTTTAAAGAAGAAAATGATAAATGCAAACAAAGAAGAAATGAGAGCTAAATTAGAAAGCCCTATTCCAAATCATATATTTCCAAGTGAAGCTACGTCATGCAAAATAAAAGAACGGGGTTGCCCCCAAAATTAAATCCAAACACATAAGGGATCTATGGATTTGGGGTCAGTATGTTATTGCTACAATGTTTTTAGAGAGCTCAAAACTATCGTCATTCCCCAAATACACATAGAACTGGAAGAATGATGCAAAGAGAGTGAAAAACAAAGAAAAATCCTTTCAAGTCAACATGGAAGAGACATGAATATCTCAACGCCTTATGTCATCCCTAAAAGGAAAACACAAGACAAAGAAGAGATAAAGGAAAAACTTTTGGGTCAACATAGAAGAGATATGAATGTCTCGACACCTTGTGTCATCCCCAAAAGGAAAACAAAAGACAAATGAAAAAGGTAAAAGGAAAAAAGATAAAAGGTTTACAACATAGAGAAGAATGGAGGTACAAATAGAGGAATGCACAAAAAGAGAGATACATCAAACATAACATTATGAAGGATCACATTACACACATGCAATCATAAAAAAGAAAAATGAAAAAGAACTAATTCAAAAGACTAGTAAGGCACATGCGAGAACCTAAAGTGGGCCACTTGCATCCCAATCATGTTCATTGTATACCGAAGGCGGGCAACTCACCAAAGGGACAATAGCAAGTGTCGAACTAGGGCCATCACCAGGTTCAACGCTCTTCTTAGGAGAATTTTCATTTAAGCTCATGGAAGAGGAAAACAATGTATTCAATTCATTATGCACCTCTTCGTAAATTTTAGCAACTTTATCATCATCATATAATTAATCATAACAAGAGGTCGAATGATAATGTCCAAGGAAGGTTTCAACTCTTGTTGTGGTTGGTGTATTGGATTGTTTTGTTTCGAGGTGAGGGTAGAGTCATCATGCATTACTTCATTCAAGTTTGGATTTTGATTTTCTTTATTTATTTCTTCATGCAACCTGCGAGCAAGGGCATGACATCTACGCCTACGCTCTCTAGCACCTCTATTTCTTTTAGTTCTATTTTCAAGTTGTGTTTGTGTAGGATCGGATGTTTCTTTTCTTCTCTAAGGGGAGGAACATAAGGAACCACAGGAGGTTGTTCAACCACTTTCTCTTTGACTTTGTAAACTTGTTTTATTCTAGGAGGTGTGATGAGATTATTTTCGTTATCTCTTGGTATTTTATAGGAAGTAGGTGAAGGTTTTGTCTTAGGTTGGTCTTGGTTATTTGGAATTTCTTTAGGTTCAATCATGGTTTCATCAAGGATGGTAGGATCGGTGGTGGGTAGAGACATGTTTCAAAGGGATAATTCTGCTATTTTTTTCGCCTTGAACTTTTAAAAGGACAGGAAAAAGAAGTCTTCTCATTTTTTATAGGTTCTATAGGCTCAGGCCAAAATAACTCTAAGGAAAAGTTTCCTTTGGAGGACAATGGGTTAAAGCCATTGTGATGGACAGTGAAAACTTCATTTTCAAAGGGAAACTTTAAGCATGTATGCACAACCAAAGGGACAACTTGAGCGAATCCATGGATAGCCTAGCTTCACATGAAATTGGTTTGACCGCGAGATGATGGAGAATGAGATATCTAATGTTTTCAGTCCAATTTGTAAAGGAAGCATGATTGATCCCATTGTAGGGAAAGCAAAACCATTATGCGTCTTGATCCATGCTTTCAGTTTATCATATATATCTTGATAGACCTCATGCAAAAGTAAGAATTCTTTGGTGATCACATTCTCTCCACAGATGAGATCTATTAGTATCCCATTAGTGGGCTTGTCATAGATTCATCTGGCTATGTAAAGAGGACCATCGGGTGCATGTTTAAATATATCTTTAGAGGAGAGAGTGATTTCAAGAGGATTCTTAGTTTGACCCTTACGAGGAATGACATCCATCACTCCTACCATGCCATCCATAGGATCATTATCTATAGAATCATGTTGTACAGTATCATTATTATCATCATTCGTATCAACTTTCATCATATCACTCTTTGTAGTTTCGTTGGCTTTGACAAATGAAATGTTATGATTAGGCATGGGGTTGGTGAATATTTGCAAGTTTTGGTTAGGAGGGGCAACAAACTTAGTTCCTTGATCACTAACACCTCCAATGGAAATATGACCAGAATCAATGAGACAGATGATATGTTCAATATCACATATATATCATAGCTAGCAATGGATTTAACAACAAGTACTTGGTTATTGATATTTTGATTTTTATGTTGAGGGGGATTGAATTGAAGGAAAAATTTATTCTATTTTTTGAAAGGTTGGGAATTGTTTTGGTTTGTGAACTCGTACTTCTCAGTTCAGTTAGAAGTGGACTTTGCATCATGACTACTAACCGAATTTTGATAATCGCGAAGGGTAGTACACAGATGCATAAAGGAAGGAAATTTCATCATGGTAAGCTTATCTTGTATCTTTCTTTGCAATTTTTTTATGAACATCTTTTGAAGGTGAGGATCGGGAACATTGACATCGATTTGGGAATAAAGCAACTGATAGCGTGAGATAAACACAGTTATCTTTTCTTCTTCTTTTTGTTTGCATCTCATCAAGTCAACCAAGGTCATATTAGGGGTCATATGCAGTTGGAAATGGTTAAAAAATGCCTCAAAAAGTTCATTGAATGAACGAATTGAGTTGTTCGGTAAAGAAGAAAACCACTCCAAGGAAGTATCCTTCAAGGACCTAGGGAAAAGTTTAGCCAAGAGTTTATCATCAAGGAAAAAGTCACTATATAATGTGGTATAAGTATTAACATGGTTAGAAGGATCTCCCTTTCCTCCATATTTCTCGAATCTAGGCACCTCTACACCTTGTGGAATCAGTGTTCACAATATCTTTGAGGACAATGGACTGCTTTTAACATAATATGTAGGTGGGCCATTTTGATTTTGGTTGATGGTGGAAATTGGATTTTGAAGGGATGAAACAACTTGCAAAAGTTGGTTTATGAGAGGGTCATTGTTGAAAGGAAGTTGTGATCACGGAAGCAACTTCCTACACTAATCTAAGCAAGAGTGAATAACAAAACTTTCATTCTAATACCTTTAAATAGTTGCATTAATGAGAAACACATAGGAATAGTGAAACAAAACAACTTTATGTAAGTTTAGATCTAAGAGAATTCCAGCAGCATAATAGTATGAGCAATACAACATAATGGAAGAAAGAAAGACATAATAGAAGGGACAACGATATACGTGGGGAAAACCCTTTCGGGTAAAAAACCCCACCCTCCAAAAGCACACTACCAATGTATTACTTCAAAAGAGAGTTACGATACACCCCAAGCACAATGCTTCTTCGACAAATGTTTCACACCAAACATCTGTTTAGGAGTCAAACCGTCTACACTTCAATACCTTCAAACAAAACTATGCATTCTACAATGCAAGAAATCCTATTTATAGGAGATACAAGCTTTGAGAGGCTTCTAGAAGAGTTTAGGCATCCAAACCCATGTGGCAATAATAACTCATGCCATAAGCATGAGTTGGACAACTGTACAACATTCTCTTACATTTCTTACAATTGTCATAACACGCAAAACCTCTCTCCAAGCTTGGGCACCTAAGTCATGCTTCTAGTGGGTTATGACAAAAACCTTACAAAGGTCATATATCATGTATCCTAAAAAAATTTCACACTTACAACACATTCAACATTCAAAGAATAATTCAAACGTGACTATCACACTTATTCTTTCACACTTTTGTCATATCCCACTTAAGGCACCACACTTTCTCCATTCCAAATATACCTTATGACGTGTCATAGAATATGACACCATTATCCTAGGTCCATGATTCTAAGATGGGACACCTACCTCCACATGTGATGAATATGTGTCATACAGTCACCTCCAATTGGGATGCCACCTAGCTAGTGGGTCCCACTTAAACAACTTAAAAGAGTGCAAATAAACAATTTAAACAACCTACACTTCAAGATTAGCCTAAGTTGGAAACAAAACAAGACAAAGCCACAAAATGGAACTTTATACCTTGCGTTGAGTCGATCCTTTGGTTGGCCCTTCGAACTTTGACGTGTATGCTCTTGGATGGCAAGATGCAAGCTAGATGTGAGGATGTGAAGATGGATGCAAGTGATGAAAATGTGAAAATGCTAAGTAGAGGTTGAAAGAACTGCAAGAGTTTGGCTATACAAATGATTCCCAAAATGAGAGAAAAGAGGGGGGGTATTTATAGGATTTTTAAACTTAGGGAAATGGACGGTCAAGATTGACCATCAAATATCAAGATGTAGGGCTACAGAGTTGAGAACTCACAAGCCCTCACATCTTGACATGTGGCATGTGAGATATCTGAAAAGGTGAAGTGGACATGAGGTGGAGGGAAAAGGACATGACATGGAGAGGGGTACAAAGTACCTTGGGATTGGACAAGATCTCCTCATAAAGGAGGTCCTTGTCCCCATGTGGGTGAGAGGACAAGTGGGGAATTAAAAATTTCTCAAATATCCTTATGGGGATGAGAGAAAGAATAAAGAATGAATAAAGGACATGTGGGGAGAAGTGAAGGAATTAAAAATTCCTTTTGGGTGCCTTGGGGGATTAAAAGGTGAATTAAAAATTCACATGGGGAAGGGGGATTCCTTGTCCAAAAGGAGAAAGCATTTAATAAGGTTGACTCAAGGACATGTGCCATAAATAGGATGAGGATTAGGTTAGGCTAATCAAATGATTAAGGTTGTGCAAGTACCCAGTTAGATAGGCTAATGACTGATTAGAGGCAAGTGGGAAATTATGGAGGATGTGACCTTAATGATGATTAAGGGTGTGCACATGCTAACCTTGGTTAATTAGAAGAAGATGAAGTATTTAAAATGGATTAAGGACCAACTTGCAAAAGTTGGAGGATGTGACCATGAGAGAGAAAAGATGAATTAAAAATGAATTTTAATTCAAAAGGGGAATATGACTAAATTAAATAAAAGGGCATATTTATTTAATGTAGAGGAGGAAGAGGGGCAAAGTATTAAATTGAATACTTTAGGACCTTTGTGCAAGATGCAGGGTATTAATTAAACACCTGGTTTAATTAATATTGACAAAGGGGATGAGCAACCGGATGAACAGGGAGACGCGTTTGATCATATGGAAGTGATCAAAATTAGACGTCTACATTTTGCCCCTCTTCAAAAGACTATTAGAATAATAGGGTTTCGAAGAAAAATAGGATGCAGATGACTCTATAGAGAAAGAGACCAGAAAAAAGAGATGCCCGAGCATGGGGGAACGCGCGTGAGCTGCCCCGAACAGAGGGAATGCAGAGAGGATGCCCCAGTCAAGGAAAGGTAGGGTTAGAGCGACGGGTTAGGAGGGAATGGTAGGGTATGCCCCCTCGAGAAGGGGGACGGGGGAGGAAAAGGGAGCCCCGATCAACTTCTCGAAAGTATAGAGTGGTACGTGTTGTTGGAAAGAGCACGGAAAAATGAGAAGAACGACGCTTGAACGGAGTCAATCGGATATACAGTGTGCAAATGGCGGCCCCAGGAAGAAAGAGCTTGGATGAATTAATCGGCGGAATTTTTTGGTTAAAAAAAGAAAAGAAATAAAGACCATGAGGTGAAAAAGTGAAAAGGGGATAAAAGGTAATTATGGACTTACCTTGGGCCCATTGTGACAGCTGGCAAGTGGAGAAAGAGGAGAGAGAGAGAGAGAGACGAGGAGGCGAGAGAGAGCGGACATCATGCCGGAGTACGACAGTGACGTCATTCACCAGGCGGACGAGAGACGGATATTTTTCACCCATTGCACCGTACCCCGACAGGTTAGCCTAAAACCGAACTTTGTGTTTTTTAGTCATTTTTGCACGTGTTTTAAAAAAAAAAAAACATGGGTTTT
>VDFB02102516.1:0-29584 GCA_007258455.2 Sequoia sempervirens | reverse complement strand
GGTGTGATTTTCCCAATGAGATCGTAGTCCCCAATCGCGGAAAAGGGCCATGCGTGATGATTGGATGAAGCCTTGACCGGAGTATAATGAGGTCCCCTGTGTTGGGTCGGCTATTAATCGTAGACACTCTTGACATATTCACCATGTGCCCTCCTCGGCCCATGGTGGTACAAGTAATACCCAATCTCTTGCATAAGGTCGCCACCAATGAGAACCACGATGCCATCAGGTGACCTCAGCTTATACCAAGCTCCCTGTGGTTAAGACATCTTAGTAAGGTTCCTTCTATGCTTCTACGATAAAGGGTTTCTCCTAAAATGACAAAACGAGATGCTTTCTTGATAAAGGTTCGTCTAAGGCTTGAACGCAAATCGGCGGGAATGATACCCATCCTAAGGTATGTGTAAATGTCTTGGTACCACTGATCATTTGGACCAACGATTTCGCACACAAATTCTGCCTCTGGTACCTTGAATGCTGGTACGAGAAGCTGCTCTACCAAGAAGTCGTATTTCAGAACATTTTGAGGGATCTCTAAGAGTGATCCAATAGTTGCCATTGCGTCTGCTGCTCTGTTGTTGGTTCTTGGTACTTGCTCAAATGTGATGTCAACAAAATATTCCTTGAGATTTTCCACCAGCCTTTTGTATGGAGTTAGCTTATCGTCCTTTGTTTGGTACTCATTGTTCACTTGATTTATGATAAGCTGTGAATCTCCATATACCTTCAATGCCATAATGTTCCACTGTACTGCTATCCTGAGACCTATAGTTAAAGCCTCGTATTCTGCAATGTTGTTGGTACAAGGGAATGCTAGTTTGTATGATCTTGGTATACAATCCCCTTGTGGAGTGATGAAGAAGATACCAGCTCCTGACCCATGTTGTGTGTAGGAGCCATCAAAGTATAGTATCCAATGAGTAGCTATGTCAATGTTGAAAATGGATTCATCTGGAAATTCTGAAACAAGTGGGTTCTCCGCATAGATAGGTGCATCTGCCAGCTGGTCTGCAATGACCTGTCCCTTGATTTCCTTGCGCTCCACATACTCAATGTCATATTATGATAATATCATTACCCACTTAGCCATTCTTCCCGTAAGCATTGCCTTTGAAAGAAGATACTTTAAGGGATCAATTTTAGCTATGAGTTTGATCTTGTGTGCCAACATGTAGTGTCTGAATTTTTGGGATGCAAACACCACTACTAGGCAAGCTTTTTCAATGAATGTATAGTTTAACTCATGGCCCACCATTGTACGGCTGATGTAGTAGATGGCTCTTTCTATTCCATTTTCATCATGTTGTGCTAGGAGAGCACCAAGGGCTGCTGCAGTTGCTGAGATATAAAGGATCAATGGTTTGTTCTCAATTGGAGGCCTTAGTACTGGAGGTGTTAACAGATATTCCTTGATTTTGTTGAAGGCTTGTTCACATTTGTCATCCCATTTGTACGTTACCCCCTTGTGGAGTAGGTGAGAGTAAGGGATTTGTTTGTCTGCTAATTGTGCTATGAACCTACGAATTGACTGAAGCCTGCCTTGGAGACCTCTCAGTTGTTTCAATGTCCTAGGAGCTTCCATTTCAAGTATTGCTTTCACCTTTTCCGGATCAATCTCAATGCCTCTCATTGACACTATGTAGCCCAACAACTTTCCTGATTGTACGCCAAAGACACACTTCTTGGGATTCAAACGAACCTTGTATTCTTCTAGTCTGTCAAAGATAGCACTCAAGACCGATATATGATCCTTCCTCTTTTTGGATTTTCCCAGGATGTCATCGACATAGTCCTCAACTATTTTTTGGATCATGTCATGGAATATTAGTGTCATGGCCCTTTGGTATGTGGCCCCAGCATTCTTTAAGCCGAATGGCATTACGTTCCAGCAGTATGTTCCCCATGGGCAAGTGAAAGCCGTCTTGTGTTGATCTTCTTTTGCTATCATAATCTGGTTGTATCCTGAAAATCCATCCATAAGTGATAGCATCTCGTGCCCTGCGGTCATGTCTACAATCATGTCGATGTTGGGGAGCGGGAAATCATCCTTGGGACATGCTTTGTTCAAATCTCTAAAATCCGTACAGATTCTTATGGCTCCGTCAGGCTTTGATACGGGTACCAAGTTCGATACCCATTCTGGATAATCAATTGGTCGAATGAATCCCACATCTAATAGCTTTTTGAGCTCCATTTTGACTAACAAAGCAATTTGAGGATGCATTTTGCGAAGCTTCTGTCTCACGGGTTTAGCTTTAGGATAGACTGCCAAGTGATGAACCACTACCTCTGGATCCAATCCTGGCATATCAGCATAGGTCCACGCAAAATTTATCTTCCTTTCCTTTAAGAAGGTAGCCAACTCCTCTTGTTCTTTGCATAATAATGACCCAGCGTAGAATGTAATATGAGGAGTTTCTTGTGTTCCCAGATTGATGGGGTTGCACTTTTCTGCTAGCATAGCTGACTTTTCTTGGTGTATAGCTATAAGAGGAAGATTGAATCCCCCATCCTCAGGCGCCTCAGAGAGGTTTTCACCATTGGATGCGTCCTTTCTTTTTACTTTTTTAGAGTCGGAGAGTGCCACAAGGTGGTTTTCACTCAAGGACTTGGAGATTATTCTCAATTTTTTATTTTTGCGACTTAGGGATTCAATCGTTTCTCCATAGTATGCATGTGTATCCAGCTCTATGATAAAACCTGCCTTATGATCCCCACATGGAATGTCATCCCTAAGTCCCATGAATTCCGAGAGCGCCTTATCGTTTTCAAACATGTCAAGAATTGGTGGTCCTCGTTGGGCGTAATCAATCAGTTGGGGATAGACTAATCGGATTTCATTGCTTTGGTTTTCAGACTCATAAGACAAGGTGCTAATCATAAGGTCATTAGTATCCTCAAACAACAAAGGTAATCCTATTTCTGGTGACTCAGTTAAATCAGTGGGCATTCCTAAAGTCATGGAGGATTTTGGAGTAGCTACAGATTCCTGAGGAGGCGTTCGGTTCCGTCTATCCTGGGCACCTCGGCCAAGTACAGTTACCTTAGGAGTAGGATGACCAATGCCAAGATTTTTTATTTGCTTCTCAGGTATAATGGGTATTACACGCCCGTTATTATCTTGGCCTAACCATTGGTTCCGGTTATAGCCCATCAAGAGCATCAGCTTCATACCTTTGTTTCGTTCATCCATAGGCAATTCAACTGCCGGTATATCATCTCGATAAAGGAGATGAGATAGGTCCCCCTCTAATGTTTCCTGACCAAGATCTCCTGCACTTGTGAAGGTAGGGTTTCGTTCATAGGAGCCTTGAGATGTTGAAGCTTCTTGTGATTGTGGTCGTCCTCTTGATCTAGGAGATTGTGGTGGCTCTCCTACTACAAAAGCATTCTTAGGCATTGAATAGTTTCCACAACCATCATCTTGTATTATGACTTTGATATCAGAAAAGGCGAGGATGGCAGGGGTGGAGGGTGTCTCTGTCATAGAAGTGAGAGTGGCAGGATCCACGTAAGGTGTTGATGGGCCTTCATCGTTCTTGGCTACTTGCGGGATCTTGTAGTATTTTGCCTCTAGATTTTTGCAGTAGGCAAATGGCTCAGGATCTCCATGGATAGTAACCTCTTGACCTTCATGTGTGAATTTCACACATTGATGAAAGGTTGAAGCTACAGCTTGCATCGCATGTATCCATGGTCGCCCTAGGAGAATGTTGTATGGTAAATCGAGGTCCAAGACCTGACAGTTGGTTTGCATGATGGCGGGTCCAACCTGGACAGGAAGATGAATGGTGCCTTGGGATACCCTTTCCTGGTCATCATATGCTCTTATTGTGATGCATTTTCCTTTGTCAATTGAATCCTCTGAAATGTTCAAATTCTTTAGAAGCTTTAAGGAGCAAATATTTAAGCCTGCACCTCCATCCACCAAGACTCTCTTGACTTTCTTTTTATTTACGTACACCTCCAGATGAAGCGCATGGCTGTGAGATGGTTGTGTGGGGAAGTCTTGTTCAGAAAATGTAAGAATGTTAGGTGTGGTGATACTTGCGACCATAGCTTGGAATTGTTCTGTATCTAGATCTGCGGGGACAGTAGATGACGCCAAAGCTTCTTCTAGAATCTTTTTGTGTGCAGATGAGATTTTGAGTAACTCCATGATGGAGATATGTGCAGGGGTTCTTTTCAATTGATCCAAGACATTATAGCCACTAGGGTTAGACCTTGGATTCGATGTGGAATTTCTGCTTGGTTGGGATGGTGCTGCAATGGTAACCTTTCCACCTCTTGTGGTGACTCCACAATCGGCTTGGGCCCCTTTGATGGTGATGACTCCACAAAACTCGTCTAAACAAGCAACAACACCCTCGTATGTGTGGTTGACATTTTTATAAGCCCCTTTTCCTTTGTCTTGATCTTTGTTTCCTTTGTTACCATGATTCGGCATCGGATTCGTGTAAATCTTGAGATCTTTGTTTCCTGATGGTGCTTCCACATCTATGATTTTGTCATCTATGAGGTCTTGAATTAGATTTTTGTGCCTCATGCAGTTGTTTGTCGTGTGTCCCTTGAGTTTGTGGAAGTCGCAAAGATAATTTTCATTATACCATGGTGGCTTGACCGATGGTTCTTGATAATTATTATGTGTAGGGACCGTTATCAATTTTTCATCTACCAATCTTTTCATGATTGCTTCAGCAGGTTCCCCAAGGAGTGTGTATTTTCGTTTAGGGAAGAACTTGTTTCGCTGTGGTCTTCCCTGATTATCAATGTTGTTTGTGTTTTGGTTATGGGATGGTTGGACCACAGTATTGACTTGTCGATTGCTTTGATTGGTATTTTGGTGTTGTTGTTGTTGGGATGGTGGATTGTTCTTCCGTGGGGCACTAATGACAACTTTGGCGTCAACAACACCATCATTGGTTGCATTACGATTCTTTGCCCATGTTCGTGGTTTGTCATGATAATTGGATGATGAGCGGCCTTCTTGATATGATGAAGTTTCTCCCTGCGTGGCAACGGCTTGTTCGATATTGAGCGCCCTAGGTATCAATTGGTCGTAAGTGGTGACGTTTTGCATTTTGAGGTGGAAGGCCAAGGGCCCATCAAGATTCGCAATGATAGTTCCCACTTGTTGTTCTTCAGGCATGGACCACTTGCTTTGATTAGCTTTGGATCGCCCTCGTTGTAAGAAAGCACCGAATGATTCATTTTTCCCTTGTTTGAGAGATGATAATTCCTGTAAGCTAACCTCCATGGGAGTGTTGAAGGAATAATTATGTATGAAGGCATCTATGATTTCCTGGAATTTTTTGATTCTAGAAAGTCGAGAAAACCAATCAATAGCGTTTCCAGCCAAGCTTCTTGGGAATAATCTCATCAAGTACGTTTCATCGTAAGCCACCTCCATGCAATGTACTTGGAATTCCCTGATGTGATCTTTAGGGTTACCCGTTCCGCGATATTTGTCAAATTTAGGGATCTCAAACCCTTTTGGGAACGGTTTCATTTCTACGCTCCTATCAAATGGATAAGGGCATAGGTTTTTTTGTGGTTTTGGTGTCCTTCCTGATTGAAGGTCAAGCACTTGTTGTGACAGAAATTTAATTTGTGCAGTGACATCCAATTGTGGATCAGGAGGTGGAATGAAGGTGTTCTGGGGGGGTGGAGTGGGTGTTTGAATGGGTGGAATGTTTGTTTGTTGTGCCATGTATGCTTTCAACAACGCTTGTTGTTGATCTTGTTGTTGTTGCACTAATAGAGCTTGTTGTTGTGCTTGATGTTGTTGGTCCAACAATGCTTGTTGTTGGTCAGCTAGGGCTTGTTGGGCTACTTCTTGTTGCTCTTGGTATTGCTCTAACACTTTCTGATATGCGAGTTGTTGGGCTGCTTGTTGTTGTGCAAAGTACTGCGCTTGTGCTTGCACTCGTGCTTGGGCATCTTGGGCATCTTTTGCAGCTTGTGCAGCTTGAGCAGCTTGTGTGGCTTGAGCAGCTTGTGCGGCTTGTGCAGCTTGTGCCGCTTGAGCACCAGGCTACTTTGTGCACCAGGTAGTTCTGTTGTTGCTGCAACAAAGCCCTGGGCTTGTAGCTGGCTTGTTGTGCTTGTTGTTGTTGCAAAACATGTTTGAGCTTGATTTTGCTGTGAAGCTTGAGAAGCGTGCGTGGCTATAGGTGCTTGCCGAATTGTTTGATATTGTTGGAGCAATTGTTGGTATGCTTTGAATGAAGCATTGTAATGGCTTACTTGGCTTGGTCGCAGTGGTGGTGGTGGTGGGATCGGAATTGTGTTGGAAGTTTGAGATGTGTTTAGAGCGATGGTGGGAGGTTGCGATGTAAGGGGTATGATGGGGGTAGTGGAAGTTTGAGGTATAGTGGATGTAGTGGTTGGAGTGAATGTGGTGATAGGTGCATTTGGGATGGGTGAAGTGATAGGAATGGTGGGACTAGGTGAAGTGGTAGGAATGGTAGAGATGAGCGAAATAGTGGGTCTTTGAGAGACTGTATTTTGATTAGCTATCATGCGTTGGTTTGATGTGGATGGTGTGTTTGAAATATGTGATGTACCCCCTTGGTTGGATGAATTGATTTGGATGGGGTGATTTATGTTAGGGAAAGGTGGAAATTTAGGTAAAGGGGGGATCCCTAAACCAAAATATGGTGTTGACGTGGTGGGAGGTGTGAATGGTTTGAATGGTGGAAGATTTTCTTGTGCAAATGAAGAGACAAATCCATAAGGTCTCTCTATTTCGGACGAGCTTGCTTGTACCAAAGGTCTAGACACTTGCGTGTCAAGAGAAAATGATGTGGTGGTATGGTAAGGAACCTCAGATGTATCGATAAATCCAAGTGGGTTGTAAAGGGGGTTTTGATGCGTGTTGAAGAGGGTATCATCCTCATTGATAGTAGGTTCTATGGTGGCAATGGAAGTGGTTGATTGCGGAAGGGTGTTTTGGTCATTTGGTACAAGAAGCTCATCCTCAATAGTGTTGAGAGTTGATGGATTTATTTTAGCCATTGCGCGAAGAAACTTTTGCAGTTTTGGTTGTTTGAGCATCTCAAGAACTTCTTCCTCACTTAATTCTGTTGGTGTGATGTCTTCCACCAAGACCTCTTTTTGTGGATCGTGTGTAGTGATAGTGAGGTCTGGAAGTGGTGTGTTTTGGATTTGTGGAATGTTTTGGCTTAGATCACTTGTGGTTGATGTTTCTTGATTTAACTCCATGTTCCTCTTGTGTTGTGATCTTGTTTGAACCATAAAAGAGCAAACTAGGATGTGTAAAAGATCAAAGATGTGAAGATGAAAAGGTGTATGATATATGGGTGAGAATGGAAGTTTTGAATTTGTATTGAAAATCTTGATGTGATGCTAGGTACTTTGGGTTTGCTTTGATTGATGTTTGTTTGATGTTTAGACTTTGAATTCTATCTTTTGAATGTTGATGTTTGAGCAAGAGATATCCCCAAGATGTTTGGATGATGATCTAAAAAAGATAACTAATGCTCATAAAGGATAATTTGATCTAGAAGTGAGAATAGGATGTGTCTACTCACAAGCTAACCAAAAGATAATCCAAATTAGTGATGGGAGAAGGATGCATCTATTCCACCATTAATTTGAACAAAGTGATAATTCAACTAAGCATGTGCAAAAGGATTCATTCACACACAATTGAGTTGAACAAGTTTGATGTTTGATGTTTGAAGAATTCAAAGTCTCAAGTTTGAAAGGTTTTGATGTCTACCAAAGGAGCCTAGCATAGTTGTGTCAAGATTTTCTCAAAATGTTGGTGAGATGTTTATGGTTGATGATGTTTTTGATGGATGAATGTTTGTTTTGATCTTAGAATGACCCTAGTTTAGACTTTTGCTTAACAAGACCAAGGTATTGAAGAACGTGTTATGCCCTAAGCAAGGTATCCAATCCCTTGAAACAATCTTGGATTTTGTGTGTAGTAAAATGAATATAAAGTGGGGTAGTCTCTTGAAGCATGTCTATAGAAATTAGCCAACAACTTTTCTCTAAAATCATATAACCTTTTGAGTCTTTGTTGATGTTGTTTTGGGCTATGTTTCCTTTTCTTGGGTTTTTGTATCTTGACCTTGCGAGAAATCATTGAAAAGACATGTGTGGGGCTCAATTGTTTATCTTTGCTTTTAATGACTTCTTTTTACCAAATACACTTTCTTGATTATGTTTCAAACTAAAGATGTCCTATGTCAAAATTCCTTTTCTTCCCACAAAGTGTTGTGTGGGAATTCCAAGAAATTGAGGCAAAGGGATTTCCTAGGTTAACCCTAGTTAGAGCAAATGACGATATAAATTCAAGTGATGAGAAACCTCTAAGGACATAATCCCAAGGGAAGGCAACAACACTTAAATTTGTCAAAAGGTATTTGCTCTATCAAAAGGGGTTTGAAATTTGCATGATCATGTTTAAGTGTTTGTTTGCAAAATGTTTTCGAATACACACTGTGTTTTCAAACAAAAAATAATTACAAGCCCTATGGATGTATGTAATAATGTTTGTTGAGTCCCACTGGGATAAGTCCAAATGGCATTCTACTTTTAGCGGGATGGTTAGATGCTTGACCCCTAATCGGCTCCTCCATCACCTGCACTCACCATACTCGGGCGCCTAAGCATCAACACCCATGAAACTCCCATGGCATGCTTCCATCTCTACTAAAAGCCGTAGGGTTGTGGGAAGTGCCAAACGCCTTGCACCAACAAATGCATTAAGGGATTTGGCAAATTCTAAATACATAGGTTTTAGTAAGGGACTTTCGTCAGAGAGTTACACCTAACGTGCAGAGTCCCCTTCGGATCCATCTTGTCGGAGCCAACCGCGTGATTATGGCGCGAACTAAAATCCCCATTTATATCCCTACCAAAATAATTCTTGGCTTTAGAAAGTGTTACCGCTTTGAGCCTGCCGCTTGGGTGAGTACTTTTTCCTAAGCAGTCTTCCCTCTAAGATAAACAAAGCGGCAAAGATAATAACTGTGAATCGGGATCAATCTTTGATGGTACGAAAGAACGACCGGTAAAATGTCTCTACTCACACTCGCATAAGATTGTCTAATTTTTTAAGCCCCAAATGAAGTGTTTCCAAAGCAATAAAATGTGGCTTCTGAGGTTTCTCTTGCACTCCTAGATCTATCGGCTTAAGGGGAGAGGATACGCACTCAAAAGACAAAATAACACACTCAAGCACTTGTTCGTTTTAGCCTCAAAGCAATGATGACTTCATTTTAAGCACCAAAATCAAGTGTGAAGTTTGCCTTGTTCAATTTTAAACCAAAACGAAATCTAGTAAATTTGTTCTAAGGTTCGTTTTAAGCCCTTTGCAATGAAAATGAAATTGTTCGTTTTAGCCCCAATTGAAAACTAATGTTCTAAAACGAAAAGGAAAACAATTTCGTGAAGTGTTGAATAAACACTTAAAGTGTTAAAGAACACATTGTGTTTTCAAAAAAAAACATTTCCCTCCTTTCGTGAAGTTGTATTGATAAAAAAAAATCAAAGTGTTAAAAAACACATTGTGTTTTCAAACAAGAATCCTCCTCCTCTTTTGTTTTGCATCTTTTCGCCTTTGTTCGTTTGTATCCTTCGCTTGTACCTTCGTTTGCTTTTGTACCTATTCCAAAAGAAAAGAAATTATGTGAGGATCATATAAAGTCAATTTTGATTGTTAACTTTAAACAATAGCATGATCTTAATTGAAATGACAAACGATAGTAAAAGAAAGATTAAAAAGTGACTCTTTCTTTTTACAAACTTTAAAGCAAAAGTAGAGATTTTGCTTAACAATGTGCAAAAGTTTATTTTTCTACCAATGATTCAATTAGCAACTTGCTGTCCTCCAAATCTGCATTCATTAGCAAGCCAATTAAAAAATAATAAAACAAATGCCAACATCGATGCTAATCCAAGCCTGCGATGCCGAGAGGAGAGGAGATAAGTCAATAAAATAACTGATGACCCCTGCTAGATTTGATGTCAACTTCTTCTTACATCCACCCTAAAGTTGCAGCCAAATAGCGATCTATGGCTTCGGGCTAGTGAAATTTAGCTACCACATGAAGTCATAGTTAACCTGCAAGTCGCCTTCACCAGGATATAAATTCAGGAAGTGAATGACTGCGCCCTTGTTAGAAAACAGTTGTATTGATGTCAGAACTCCAAAAAATATTAAATGAGAAGGATTCTTGCATGTATACAAGCAGCTGCATGAGTTGGCGCGGGTGTCCATGAACGAAGAAACTTTAATGCTGGCAGGCCTGAGGCTGACTTCTACTATTCAGCGAGTAATGATTTCAGGACCATGACTTGTAGGACAAGGCGCAAGTCTCAAAATAGACTTTAAGATCATCAATGTTAGGCGTTACAAGACGTAAACCCTGCCGTTTAAATGGCCCTATCAGATGGATGTTAAATATGATAAAATCATAGACAAGGCGCATGAACTGTTCTGACAGTCTATAAGCGTGGACAAAGCGCGTAGACAGTGTGACAGTCTATAAGCATAGACAACATCAAGATGCGGAAGCATAGACAAGGCGTGTTGAACTGCATTGAAAGATCATTCCAAAGAAATGATAAAAACGTCATTAGTAACTGTAGTTAGCAATAGATGAGTGGATCGTATTCAAAGCTATGGACGCAAAATGGATTTGTTGTAAAGCTTCAGAAACTTTTAAGCAAATGCAACCTGCAAGGCGTACAAGATATGTCAACTGTTAGATAGAAATATGGAAGCATAGACTAGGCGTGCAACCTATGTGACAGAGTGCCGCAGAAGCATAGAGAAGACATGTGAGCTGTTCTTTGGAAAAATGTGTAGGCATAGACAGGGCGCGTGAACTGTTGACATAATGCTCTAATGTGTGTTTGACAGTCTAATGTTGGACACAGAGACAAGGTGCGCAAACTGTGTGACAGCCGAATGTCTCACAAAAAGGAAATCTCTTGTGATCTTAGAAATTTTCTAACAACGAAAACAGCAGGTGAAAACCGAGAACAGAGAGGCCCAAGGCGGCTGAAAAAGGATCAAACTCAAGAGATATCCCCAAGTTTCTTGTCTTGCAAATTTAAGATATGTAAAGAAAGCAATAACAGGCCACGCCAACATAACAATTTGAAATTTGTTAGCTTCCAGATCAACACAAAAAAAAAAAAAACAGAGTAAATATTGGTATTGCTATCAACAAAGAAAAAGTTCATTACACATTACTTTGAAGATATAGATATCTGAAACCCCGAATGTCTAAAACATTATAGAGAAGATTTTGACAGTAATTCTATAATCCAGACATTTATTGTGAAAATAAAATGAAAAACTCAAATGAAAAACTCATATTTGAAAGCTATTATACTTAAACTTTTCATTCATTAGAAATCAGAGTAAGATCATCAAAATGAAACATATTAAGTCTATTTCTGCCCTCCCTCTAGCGCCATTTTGTGGATGCTAAAATCTGCAAAATGGTTAGTTTAAAACACCATTTTAACATCCCTATGAAATAATGAAACACATCAATCATGCAATAAAAATGGAACAATAGAAACTAAATAATGCATATGAAAGACATGATCCAACTCTATCTCATAGTGGATTGGTGTCACATGTGCTAGTGACCCTTTCCCAATCCTTGACCAAAGCTCAAATTGATAAAATGCCAATGGAGATGATGGAGATGATAAAATGGACAAGATAAGTTCTCAAAGAGAATGACCTTGCATCAAGTTGTGTAGAGATTGTGAAGATTGTGAAGGATTTGCTTGAGGATGATGCACCTATTTAAAGATTTTCAAAATGCCAAATGTTGAAGAGGGACCAATGTGGGATCAAAAAACAAGCCAATGAATTGAGGACACTTGTCAAGTGGTGATTGGTTGATGTATGCGCAAGATTTGGGAAGAGTGCCCAAGAGGGGGAAAATTTGAATTCAAATTTTGCCATAAATTTGAGAGGGGGACAAGGAAAAAACAGCAATAAATGCCCTGTTTGACTTGTCATGTTGAAAGAAAATGATGTTTTAATAAATCAATAAAATTGATTTATTGTGCAAGTGGATAGATCTAGATAATGCAAGTGGGATGGGATTAGCATTAGATTAGGATTAGATGATGATTATGCTGATTTAATGCTGATTAGATGATTTGACTTTTTGGACTTTGATAAATGATCTAAGATTTGATTTAAATGGCTTTTTGATTTATTTAATTAAATGGATAATGCAGGATGAAGGTTGAATGATAAGGTTTATTTGATAAATGAATGGATGAAAATGCACTTGATTAATTGATGAATGGTCCTAATGCAATGTCTAGTTCGGTTAATGAATGATCCTGATCAAATGCATAAGGTTAATTTTGCATGTCTTAATCAAAATGAAAATTGAATGTGGAACATCAAAATGTTCCTAGTTCAGGTTCCACCCCGGTTTCGATCTTGACAAAGGAAGGAAAACACAAGGGAAAGAAAAACAAAAAGAAACCCAACGAAGCAAACAACTCCTTAAGCCAAAAACCAAAAGAGAAGGACGGATAAAGAAAAAAAACAAGGCGAACGAAAGAGAGGGGGGACCCATTTTCAAGCAAAGGGAAAAATGGGGTGGCTATGCAAGGCATAACAATACCTTTAGGATCATATGATGTAATTTTGGGAATAAATTGGTTAACTGAGCATAAGGCTATAGTGAACTATGAGGATAAGGTGGCCAACTATCTGGATGATTATGGAAATCTAGTTGAGGTTTGTGGAATGTAGAGACCATTAGAGCTTAGACAGATTTCTACGATGCAGCTCAAGAAGGCTTGTTGAAAGGGGTGTGAAATTTATGTAGTGCATGTTAGTAATCCTAACATCAAGGAACCGTATATAGATGACTATCCTATTCTCAAGGAGTTCCAAGACATATTCCCTGATGAACTTACACAGTTTCCTCCAAAGCGGGAATTTTAATTTTCTATCGACCTTGTTCTAGGAGCTGAGCCTCAATCCAAGGCACCTTATCGAATGACCACCACAAAACTCTATGAGTTGAAGGCCTAGTTAATGGAATTGTTGGATAAAAGACTTATAATACCTAGTGTGTATCCTTGGGGAGCACAAAAAGAAGGATGGAACTTTGCAACTGTGTATAGATTATCGGATGTTGAACAAGGTGACCATCATGAACCTGTATCCACTTCCATGGATTGATGAATTGTTTGACCAAATGAAGGGAGTGATGGTGTTTTCCAAAATTGATCTTAGGTCAATGTACCATCAATTGAGAATTAAGGAAGAAGATATTCCAAAGATTGCATTTAGAACTCGATATGGACATTACAAGTTCATAGTGGTACCTTTTGGTTTAACTAATGCATTAGCAACCTTTATGAACCTCATGAATAGTGTCTTCAGAGATTGCTTAGATGACTTTGTTTGGATCTTCATTGACGAAATTCTAGTCTACTCAAAGACTGTCAAAGAGCATGATAGACATTTGAGGATAGTTTTTCAACGATTGAGAGAAAGGAAACTCTTTGTGAAGCTATCCAAGTGTTCATTCTATTAGTACAGAGTGCACTATTTAGGCCATATCATTTCAGTTGAAGGAGTCTCCATAGACCCTGAGAAGATCGAGGTGATCATGGAATGGTCAGTGCCTTAGAATGTGTCAGAAGTTAGTAGCTTCATGGGACTTACAGGATACTATAGGAAGTTTGTGCAAGGGTGTATGAAGAGACCCTTGTAGAGGAAGCTAACCAAAGAGTTTCCTTTCTCTCAATTTCTGAAAAACTATCAAGAACTGGTATCCACTTCTGAGGAAAACTGTTAAAAAGATTGCAAAGTTAGAAGATAAGTTTCAAAGGGCTTCGAGGTTTGCTACAAAAGGAGAAAATTGACAAGACCACTGCTATGATATAAATAAAAATAGAACCGAGGGAGTTCTTTGTTTACCAAATTTCAAACCCCGCTTTGTAGAGACATAAAAAAAGAGTCTTCACATAGACTTATGAATGAAATTTTTTCCTATTCTAAATATTATGATTGACATAGGTGAATGTTGAGCAATAATTATTAGCAAATTTGTTATAACAACATATTTTGTGACTTACCATATGGACTGGGGTAATACTACTACAAGATATTATTGCATATCAAAGGATGGTTACATGGCTTTTGGTGGACACATTGTCCCATTCATGGGTTATGGACTAGGTCCCTCTGCCATTTTTAGAGAATGATGCCATCTAAAATGTATACAACATAGGGATATATGCAAATTTTTGTTCCTCTTGTTTAGAGGATTATATTGATCTAAGCAAATTATACAATCCAAAATATTTGTCTGCTCATATCCTTACACCTTGTGCATTGGGGTTGGAGTCCCTAGAATATTATTAATGCAAAATTTCAAAGGACAAGGTGTGCATGGCTGACAACTTGTATTTGTTGACAAGGCGAAATATATCCTTATCCTTAGAGATGACCTTGGGAGGAGTTTATCAATAATGTTTATTCCTTTAAGATACTCTCTCCTTTATAATTGTAGAAGATGAGTCAAGAGGATATATAGTTCTTGAGCATCAAGCCTACTCAACAACCAACAAGTAGTAGTTCAGAGGATTGTGATGCTAAGAAAACATTTTGTAATATCAACTATGTTATCACATCTACTAGGCCACTAGACTTTTGATAATGGTTTAATTGTATTGTACAAACTATTTTATCCTAAAATAGGAGATCAATACTAAATGGTGTATTTCGTGCAATGAAGAAAGGGGACAGTTAACTATGATAGTTGACTATGTTTTCACAAAAGCTTGTGTAATAGTATTAAAGAAAAGGATTATCATAAGGTTATAGTCCACTTAGGGAATGTTTAAAGGATAGACCTACAAACAATAATACACCAGGTTTGCAGATGTCCACATGGGAGTAAATTCATTACAGATCCATTGATCTTTGGGTTTTGGATTTGATATGGGTATTGGCGGTATCGGGTTATGGCCAAGATTTGGAATGTGGGTTTTGATTTTGTTGTGCATACCGGGGATCCTAAAGAATGAAAATGCATTCCATCTCCTTGGAAGTTACCCCATACATATATTGTAGGTTCAAATCTATGGGTAAAGGTCAATTCCCTGACCTTAGTTGAGATTGAGCTTCCTTATAGCTATTATAACCTACCCTTTTGTGAACACCAAATTAGTGACAATGGTACAAAGGGTAGTTCCAGTTATGATGAAATGGTTCAAAGCAACCATATAGAGAAAGAAATGGCCTACAAGTGTTATTCTAAGAGATGATAAAATGGATGTATGAAGACTTGGAAGATACTCAACATGATAAAGTGACATCCTTGTTGTGACATTACTAAGAGAATTAAATGACAATCCACAATGGAGTAAATGCATGATAGACAAGTTTGTCATCACAAGCATAGGGGAAAGTTTGACATGATACTAGAAATATTACACTAAGAGTGGTCTTGAAGAGAACATATGGGAAGGGTATCTACTCTTAAATATGAAAAAGAGAGAAAAAAAAAAGGATGTGACAATATATCAATGGACAACAAACTAGAGAGCATGGTTTAAGGTTGAAGTACGGGACAAATTTTTCAAGATGAAGTAGAATAGTATGTAATATGCTAGTTAAAATCATGTGGACATTTGTGCTATAAATTCATTTTCAAGTCTCTGTATGGTGTTAAATCTGGGCATCAAATCTACATTTGAGAAAGATTCTTATGATTATTTTGTTAAGCAAGTGCTTAAAGTTCTCTTACCAAGGTGCACAAGAAAAATACATGAGTGTCACCAAGAAAAGTGACATAATGATAGAAAAAGGCCTGTTACAATGATATAAATGAGATGTATGACACATGATCAAAGGGGGAAATATCATAGGTATACAAAATGGTGTGATAGCATGGGGATAGAGAAAAACTAAAAAAATGAGAACACAATGTATAGAAGACTAAATGATAGTCACATCAAGGCACTTAAATGAAATTTAATAGAGCCCAAAGATGAGAAGGTACAATAATCAAGATACATGAAATCTCTACATGGATTCAAGATAGTGAACATGAACTAGAGAGGTTGCAGGTGAAAGAGAACATATCCATCATCAAGCAAAATCCAATTAGGAAATGATGAATGCCAAGGTTTTATAGGTGTGAAGGAATTGTCAATGAATAGTAGCAATGGTATGGAATTTTGAAGGAAGATCAATGAATATATAAGGAGTTTTCTCAAACTTCAACCATACAAATGAAAATTTCAAGAATCTTTCTATTAAAGGAGTGAAAAAGATCAACATAAAAGAAGTGTTAAGACATGAAGCATGTATCATTCCTCAACCCTATAATCATTCCCAAGATATTTTCCACATGCCCTATGAACTTAGGGATAAAGTTAAGACAATTTAAGGGAAATAATGAGAAATTATGAGCACTTGGGGGACATCTAGGATAGTTTGATGAGTTGTGAAACAAATGAAAGGAATATAGGGTGGTTATGTGACTCAGTTTGAACCTTTTGAGGGTATTTAGGAGATGTTTAAGGGACTTGGTTGATGGAAAAAAGTAAAAATAACAAGTTTTCTTCATTCAAACATCATTTTGGAGCATAAATTAGAGGATTGAAAAGTAGGGGTAACTGTTTTGGAGACCCAAAAAAGTTTGATCTAGCAATCTATAAAGTGAACACTTGTTTTTCTTTTCTCAACACATGTTCCTATTATCTAGCAAGCTGGTGAGTAGCTTATAAGCAAGCATAAGGACAAATTTTCAAAAAAATTTACTCTCTTGGCAATATATTGTAACTTATTTTCAAAGTTCTTTCTAGCTAGAGTAGCTTTGTAACTCCATTTTTAAACATGCACAACTATATGTAACACTTTTTTTAAAGTTAAGCTATTTTACTTTCTCATTGTTTTTTATTGTGCAAATCTCTTAAGATAGTTGATGTAATCTTGTGGTGAAATATTTGTTGAAAATTGAGGTGTTTTCTTAGCTTAATACTTTGTAAAACTTTAATATTGTTGATCTAAATAAGCTTTTCCTTTGTTACATATTCTTTGTGGGTGATTATCAATTTTTATTACAGGTTGTGAAGAAGATTGGTGAAGGCAAGAAGAAGCATTCTCAAGCAAGAATTGGAGCTATTGTAATTCAGAGATTGAATAATAGAATAATTCTTGGTGGATTTTTTTCCTGAAAGGGTTTCTCCACAGTATATGATGTGTATCATCTAATATCCTGCCTATTTCCAACATTCTCCCACTTGACATTATACATTGCAATTATTCTAAATAAGGAATTATTTCATGTATCTCCTAAGACCTTGGAATGTGTTCACAAACACCAGGATTAAAAGAGATTAATTATTTGGATGAAATAAATCATGAAATTGACATTTGTAGTTATTCCTAAATAATAGGAACATGTGGGACACCCTTGGAGATGCTCCTACAAAATAGGAGCACATGGGTGGACACATGGGAGGTGGGACACACCTCAGTTCAATTAACTGGTTGAGGAATTGATAACTCTTATGAAATGCATGTCAGGTTCCCTATGGAATAGGGATTGATAATTACAATGTATGAGGAGTGGTACTATCAATTCATTATTAGTTCCGGTTAAGTTAAGTTAAGTTAAGTTAAGTTAAGTTAAGTTTAGTTCAGATTCAACTATCTTCAGTTGCATGCAATTGCATGTTGGTTATTTTTAGTTGCATGTAGTTGACTTCAGTCAACTTGGAATACATGTTTAAATACTTGAGTTGCATGTGAGATAATAGTTTGAATGTTTCAGTTAACAGGGGGAGATCATTCATGCATGAAGTTTGCATGAAAGGTGTTGAGAAATGTTTTAGTTAACAAGAAACAACTTGGACCCACCTTGGGCGCCCAAGTTGGCTTCCTATAATTAACTCCTTTACATGATAATATATTTTTGAAGGCTCAGTTAAGTGGGACCCTCTCTTGGGCACCAACTTTGAGGAGGAGCTTTGGAATTATCACCGAAGTAAAGGATGAGTTGTAGCTTCAGTTTGGGATGCCCAAATGGATGAAACACATGTTCTAAGATTTTTTTTTCACAGTAGAACTCAACTTGAAGGAATATGGCATACCTTTTCTAGGGCTTGGGCTTGAGCATTATAATTACCACATTTTGGAGATTACAAGGTTGCTTATTGCCTATATATCTCATTCAAGTTGAAGAGAGTTCAATAGTTTTATTTCAGGTTGTGAAGAAGATTGGTGAAGGAAAAAAGAAGCATTCTCAAGCAAGAATTGGAGCTATTGTACTCTACTTCAAAGATTGAATAATAGATTAATTCTTGGTGGAGTTTTTTCCCGAAAGGGTTTCTCCACGGTACATGCTTGTGTAATCTTTCTGATATCTTGTCTACTTCTTCTATCAACTTTTGTCTACATTCTACAAATAGTAAAATGGATTAATCAAAATAATCACCCACAAAGAATATGTAACAAAGGAAAAGCTTATTTAGATCAGCAATATTAAGGTTTTACAGAGTATTAAGCTAAGAAAATGCCTCATTTTTCAACAATCTTTTCCCTTTGATTTTTGTCTTATTCTCATTGCCTTTGAGCAAAAAGTATGTATTTTTGTAGGTCATAACTTGTATTAACTAATCAAAAATAGAATTTAAGTTGTGATAGCACTCATAGATTCTTCTAAATGCCATCTTTGACATACTAAACCTAGTTATGGAACACTTTTGCAATGACATACAAAATACTAAGTTGTGTATGTGTTGGGTTTAAATTGTTGATTTTTTTTATGTTTCCAAACAACAATATAGGCTTTGAAATTATTTTGATGCATCACCTTATTAATCCTAGGTTACATTTTTATGTTTCTTTCTCCCCTTTTCTTAGCATGCATGAAATAGGATAGGTTAATTGGGTGAAGTCTCAAAGGGAACCAACCCTATCTGGAGGTTGATCTCCACCATCTGAATCCACACTTAGGGAGATCATCCCATGTTTCATGAAGTGGTTTAGTGATTCTATAAGCTCAACAAGAGTGCACACTTTTAGTGATGACATTCCCACAATTATTTTCTTGTTAATTTGATCATTTTGATGACATTTTAAAGGGAAATACACACATGCCATTTAATAGTTTTACACAATTCATACTCTTTTGGACCCTTTGATTATGTATTGGTCAATAATTAATATATAGTTGTATCAACCATTGATTCATAGAGAATAAAAATGTCTATAATTATACATCTATATTTGATCCATTAATTGAAGGGTCTAAAAATAATTTTGGGCTATGTAATGATTGTAAATGGCATGTGCATACTACCCTCAAAATAAAGTCACTCATTTGATCAAAAGGAAATATAAGGCATAATTTCTTTTATAATTTAGAGTTCTTTTTATGGTATACATTTTTTTTGGTCCATGTGTGCTCCAATGCTTTTTTAATAGTACATTTGTCTTGGAAATGAGGGATCAAAAGACAATATAGAACATTTTTTTATTAATAATTTAAAGTATTCTTTTAATGATGGAATTTTTGAAGTGTTTAGTCCATGTGTGTTTTAATGCTTTTCTGATAATATATTTGTGCTTGGTGGTGAGAGGTTTATTCCCTCAACCCCACCTATATTATAACAAAGTGCACCAAGGTCATTATTTCTCAACCCCTTTGACCATTAAACAAGCACTTCCCATTGACTACCAATGGATTCTACCTTACGCCAACATCATATAAAAATAATATATGGGAAGAATACACCAACCAACGATGTAGATGTTGCTAGACCCATTTTTCAAATAATATTTAATTATATGGGCAGTTTGTTGGGTGAAAATTATGTAATCAACTTTTCAATAGATTACACAACTAGGACTTCAGCCACAACTATGTGAGATGTAAATCTCTCCTCTTAGAAAGGGGAGGCACCCTTCTTACTGCTGACAGAAGCGATAGTAAAACAAACAAGTAATTACAAAATGTACACAATACTTACGAAGTGGGGGGGCTATGTTACATTCATCCTTCTCTCTTTTTTCAGAGAAGATGTTTACAATGCTTCACTGTTGGAAGTTCTCAATTCACAATAACTCTAAACTAACAACGAGCAGTAATGCCAGAACCTCTATCTTGTCAAAGCAAAGCGTAGAGGTACCAGAAGTGATTAACAATAAACTAGTAAAATAAAAGGGAAACCTCATGAAGGCACAAATTCGTTCCGTAGCTTTTTCAATGGTGGATCTATGAAAAGTGTGTCATTTGTCACGTTAGAAGCACAAAGTCTTCTTAGACACATCAATTCCTCGAACAGTATGAACAATTACAAGCACAAAGTCTTGTAGATTATCCAACCAAAGTATCCAAAGAGCATGAATAATTACAAGCACAAAGTCTTATAGATCATTCAACCAAAGATAAACAAAACACAAATGAAAATCTAAATAAAGGATGTAACACAAAGTTTACATGAATTACTTAGAGTCCTTCAGATTCCATAAGCTAATCACCACCAAATGAGATCAATTCATAAAAGTATTGAATCCAACGCAAAGTATGGTTTGCAATCCTCTTCTTTATTGATCAAATTTCATTCACAAAGTATGAACACAAAGTTTCACAATTTTGCTTCAAAAAGGGCAGCACTTCGTTGCAAAATACTAAAGGATAAATTTACAATAGAAATCCCTCACATTATATAGAAAGAGGGATGAGAAAAATTAGGAATCTAATTGAGAAAATCAAGGAAAGTTAGGTGAGCGATTCAAGGAGATCTCACCTAACTTTGACCAAAGTCAAAGTGTAATTTGTTTTCAAAAGATTACATCTCGAACTTGGTGCAATTACAATTTACAAAAAGACATAAAATGTCAGGAAATATTTACAAGATGCATAATGGGAAGTATCAAAATGTTCAACATCGGAGATCAAGAATCTTCATGGTTCCTTGCTTTGGGCATGAAGTCTTCATACTTCCTCTTGGTCTCCTGTATGAACGCATAATTTGGGCTAACTGTGTAATCTACAAGGGTGTGAGCTCTTGTGATCGACCTTCTAGCAAATGAATGGATTTTCTTGCACCCGCGAAGATGCGTCTTGAGATTATCAAGTGTCAATCGTATATTGCAAATGATATGTATTGAGGCTTTGGGAAAAACTGTCATCCTCAACTTGTTGCATAATGGCTTCTTTGTAGATCTGGGATAGTTCACTGGATCAGAAGATGTCACCTTTAGGATCACTTGATGAAATATGGAGAGAAACTGCAAGGATGGTGAATCAATAGATGTTAGCAGAAAAAGTAGCATTGGGAAGCGTGAAGTGAGAAACGATGTTGAGCAAGCGTGAAATGAGCAACTAGGCACGAAAAACGATGCGGGAGTGAAGAAACGGGGTCTGGAATGGAAATAGAGCAAGTTTGAAGAGACTAAGATAAAAACTGCCAAAAGTGTAAACGTGCTAAAAATAATGCCATAGTAAAAAATTGGCTAAGTCTGGAAGAAAAGTGCAAAGGTGCTAAAATTCAGCACCATTGCACAAAAAATGATTAAGTCTGGAAAAAGTGCAAAGGTGCTAAACATAATGCCATAGTCAAAAATTGGCTAAGTCTGGCAACAATGTGTAAGAGTGCACTTTTTTAGCGCTTCTACATATTTTTGGAAAATCACTTTTTATGCAGGGTCGCTGATTTTTGGCGCCCTTGCACTTTCAACACTTAGCCAAAAATTTGGATGAGTTAGAGCGCACTTTTTTGGCACAACTGCATCTTTCACAATTTAACTAAGTATGATCAGTGAGACTTCGCGAAGGAGCTCGTTTCGAAGGTCTTCGTGAGGAAAACATAGGGGGATGATCAAACTGACTGTTTGAGGCTTTGGAATGCACTTCAAGGTGGATTGAAAATCACCTCGTTTTGCGTGCTTGAACTTCACAAACCTAGGAAACAGACAAGTTTCGTAGGGGGTTTATCCATGGAATGAGCATTGCTAGATTCCTGATAACAGCTGGCTCCTGCTAGGGATCTTCCTTCAACCGTTCTTTGAAACGAATGAAGGGAGAAGAACTCTAGAATTCAAGTGCCTTTATCCATCCATTAGGGTTTGAGTCAGGCGATGACGACAAAAGCAAATCTACGAAAACAAATCACAAACCTATGCAAATGCACTTATTGAAAAGGTAAGAACCTACCTAATTAAAACTAGCCATCAATGAAACCTTCTCAAATGAAACCGTTCACAGGTTCAACAAAATAGTTGCCTTTCTTTAACAACTTGCAATGCCTTCCATGATCATTAGCAGCTACATGTAGATGAAGTTGAGGCATTGCTTCATGAAAGAAATGAACAGGTTCAACTACCTCTGAAAATATATCAGATATACTGCTGCTCCAAAATGACTCATCGAATCCAAACTGCTCCTGCGCATCTAAAAATACATCTTTAGTTGCATCCTCATGTTTATCTTCACGCGTAGGTGCAAGTGGAACCTTTATCTTCCCATTGGCCTCCAACCAAGCAAGATGCCTTATGGGACATTCCCTTGATCTGTCAAAGATTGAATGCTTCTTACCAGTTGTTACTTGAACAACTGATTCATCAACCATGGAAACCTCATGCTGATCGGAATGATCTCCTTCATGCGATTCAGATGAAGATATGACTGCACTGCATACCTCAATAAGATGTTCACCATCTTCAAACTTAGGAAAATTTAAATTATTTATAAGAAGATCCTCATCATGCCTTTGGGAAATTCTTTTATGCAACACGTGTTCAAGTTCATGACCTCAAAACACAGATGCATTCTTTTCAACTTAACTGAGACCTTCATGCATGTCCATCTTTTCAGATCTCAAGACAAGATTGTCTTCATTCACTTGAACTTCAGAAAAATGACTTTCATCCTTCTGATTTTCATCAATGGATTTCTGAGACTACATAAACCAGAAATGGGAGTCGCCAGCTATGTCTACTTCCTTTTCCCGGAAGAGAATAGAGAGATCACTTGAATTGGAGTCAGGATGCTTCGCTGCTGCTTTTACAAATGGTTCCTCAAGAGCAAGCCTCTTCGGAGGTGAAGATAACTTGTGTTGATTCCCAACAACAAAATTATGAGCTAGCTGCTTTTTGAGGACAAGTAGCTCATTTACCAACCTTTGCACCATAGGATCCGTCCTTATGATGGAAGAAAATAACTCCAAAGAAGGGATTTCTTCATATTCATTTGATTCAATTTTTTATTTTCCCAGCAAGAATGAGATCATCTTCAATTTCTATCACCAAGGTCTGTACAATTGCAAGAGTAGCTGGGGCTGCTCTTCTCAATAGGAAACCAACCTTTGGCACTTGAGCATTTACAAAGAAACATTTCAAATTCTCAGTTGTAGGTTGAGCAATAGTTGGAAATCTTCATGTCAACTTGTTGAAGTGAGCAATGAACTCGCGCATAGGCATGTGAGTTTCTTTCTTCAATTGGGTGAGTTGAGCCAACAAAGCATGAGTGTCTTAAGGAGGCTTGAACCTTCCTTCAAACTTGGCTATGAGAGTTACCTAGTTTGTGATGGTATGTGGTGCTAGATGATAAAACCAATCTGTAGCAACACCTTGGATAGTCTCCACAAACAACCTTATAGATACATCTTCGTATTCAACACCATGAACTCCACAAGTGATGTAGAAAGCAACAACGTGCTCGTTAGGATGTTGTTGTCCATCACCAAAAAAATTGGGAAAGTTCTTCTGTGAGCCTTCAGGAAGAGCATGTAGGGGTAGATCTAGGCTCAACGGACCAAAAGCATTTCCCCAAGGACCTTGAGCAGCCATTTACATGTCCTTGGTGAAAGCTTGGAAAACTTACAAGAAAATAAATTACAATGAAAAAGGACACAGGTATACTTCAAAAGAAAGCGTGAGGCTTTCAAATGCGTATCGTGTCCCTAACGAAGTCGCCAAAAAACTGTTGGGTGAAAATTATGTAATCAACTTTTCAATAGATTACACAACTAGGATTTCAGCCACAACTATGTGAGATGTAAATCTCTCCTCTTAGAAAGGGGAGGCACCCTTCTTATTGCTAACATAAGCGATAGTAAAACAAACAAGTAATTACAAAATGCACACAATACTTACGAAGTGGGGGGGGGGTGTGTTACATTCATCCTTCTCTCTTTTTTCAGAGAAGATGTTTACAATGCTTCACTGTTGGAAGTTCTCAATTCACAATAACTCTAAACTAACAACGAGCAGTAATGCCAATACCTCTATCTTGTCAAAGCAAAGCGTAGAGGTACTAGAAGTGATTAACAATAAACTAGTAAAATAAAAGGGAAAGCTCAAGAAGGATAAAGTCGTTCCGTAGCTTTTTCAATGGTGGATCTATGAAAAGTGTGTCGTTTGTCGCGTTAGAAGCACAAAGTCTTCTTAGACGCAGCAATTCCTCGAACAGTATGAACAATTACAAGCACAAAGTCTTGTAGATTATCCAACCAAAGTATCCAAAGAGCATGAATAATTACAAGCACAAAGTCTTGTAGATCATTCAACCAAAGATAAACAAAACACAAATGAAAATCTAAATAAAGGATGTAACACAAAGTTTACATGAATTACTTAGAGTCCTTCAGATTCCATAAGCTAATCACCACCAAATGAGATCAATTCATAAAAGTATTGAATCCAACGCAAAGTATGGTTTGCAATCCTCTTCTTTATTGATCAAATTTCATTCACAAAGTATGAACACAAAGTTTCACAATTTTGCTTCAAAAAGGGCAGCACTTCGTTGCAAAATACTAAAGGATAAATTTGCAATAGAAATCCCTCACATTATATAGAAAGAGGGATGAGAAAAATTAGGAATCTAATTGAGAAAATCAAGGAAAGTTAGGTGAGCGATTCAAGGAGATCTCACCTAACTTTGACCAAAGTCAAAGTGTAATTTGTTTTCGAAAGATTACATCTCGAACTTGGTGCAATTACAATTTACAAAAAGACATAAAATGTCAGGAAATATTTACAAGATGCATAATGGGAAGTATCAAAATGTTCAACATCGGAGATCAAGAATCTTCATGGTTCCTTGCTTTGGGCACGGAGTCTTCATACTTCCTCTTGGTCTCCTGTATGAACGCATCATCTGGGCCAACTATGTAATCTACAAGGGTGTGAGCTCTTATGATCGACCTTCTAGCAAATGAATGGATTTTATTGCACCTGCGAAGATGCGTCTTGAGATTATCAAGTGTCAGTCGTATATCACAAATGATATGTATTGAGGCTTTGGGAAAAACTGTCATCCTCAACTTGTTGCATAACGGCTTCTTTGTAGATCTGGGATAGTTCACTGGATCAGAAGATGTCACCTTTAGGATCACTTGATGAAATCTGGAGAGAAACTGCAATGATGGTGAATCAATAGACGTTAGCAGAAAAAGTAGCATTGGGAAGCGTGAAGTGAGAAACGATGTTGAGCAAGCGTGAAACGAGCAACTAGGCACAAAAAATGATGCGAGAGCGAAGAAACGGGGTCCGGAATGGAAATAGAGCAAGTTTGAAGAGACTAAGATAAAAACTGCCAAAAGTGTAAACGTGCTAAAAATAATGCCATAGTAAAAAATTGGCTAAGTCTAGAAGAAAAGTGCAAAGGTGCTAAAATTCAGCACCATTGCACAAAAAATGACTAAGTATGGAAAAAGTGCAAAGGTGCTTAAAATAATGCCATAGTAAAAAATTGGCTAAGTCTGGCAACAATGTGTAAGAGTGCACTTTTTTAGTGCTTCTACATATTTTTGGAAAATCACTTTTTATGTAGGGTCGCTGATTTTTGGCACCCCTACACTTTCAATACTTAGCCAAAAATTTGGATGAGTTAGAGCGCACTTTTTTGGCACAACTGCATCTTTCACAATTTAACTAAGTATGATCAGTGAGACTTCACGAAGGAGCTCGTTTCAAAGGTCTTCGCGAGGCAAACATAGGGGGATGCTCAAACTGACTGTTTGAGGCTTTGGAATGCACTTCAAGGTGGATTGAAAATCACCTCGTTTTGCGTGCTTGAACTTCATAAACCTAGGAAACATACAAGTTTTGTAGGGGGGTTATCCATGGAATGAGCGTTGCTAGATTCCATGATAACACAGTCAAGTTAATTTCTTCTAAAAATGAAAGATTCACCATGTTAATTAATGTATTAACTAGTTTTCACAATGATTTAGTAAAAATTTGTAGTAATATGAATAAATTTGTTATATATATATATATATATTAAATAAAAATTTACAATAAAAACTACATCACTTAACTAAGTTTCGCTAGGATTTTATAGAAAATATTAAGGCCCTTTAAAGTTATCACCAACTTCTTACAAATATTTTTAGCAATCTAACTTCACTTTTTTTGTGCACCAAATTCAAAAACTTCAATGTTAATATCTTACAAGATTCTTTCCTAATTTAGTCTATAATGACATTTTCATTTCCAAATTTATTCCTTTTTTTTCAATCTCAAATCTATTATATAGTAGCTTAGTTTTAGTTTAGACTTCATTAGTTTAATTGAAAATAATTTATTTTGTTCTATATAAACATATGTACTTTAAATAACAGTTTTTCATGTCTTAACTTTCCTCTTTCAAGAATATGACCACATTTCTAGACATGGAAAGTTCTTATATATATATATATATATATATATTTAGTAGAAAAATAATTTGTAGACACTCTTTAACAATAATATATTTATAAAAAATGAAACATTTACATGTCTCTTCACCTAAATTTTGAATAAGAAAATTCATTGTACTTTGTTATTTTAGATCTTCTTAGACTTTTTACTTTTCCTCCCTCACCTTGGACATTTCATTCTCGCTAACATTTTAACTTATGGAAGTGTTTCTTTATCAGTATACAAATAAATTGTAATTTAAGATTAAAACAATAGTTAATTTTTTTAAGAGGTACAATTTTATCTTTAATGATTATTATATAGAATTGAAGAAAAAATATTAGAGCAATTTAATGATTCTTAATATAAATTAAGATACCAAAAAAATGATTATGACCTTGTTAAAAAATAATTATGACTTTTTTCAATGTAAAAGGTTATTGAAATTTAACTGACGATTTAATGGTTCAAAAGATAAGGCAATACTAGTATTCATCACGAATATCATCAATTACTACTCTTCAATATTATTAACTCACTTAACTTATGTAACTTTTACCAATATAATACCAATAACCCCAACTTCCTCCTTATGTCTACATCTATTAAAAGAGAAAAAATGTCCAAACCTTTCTACTATAATATGTTACAATAATTTAATACAAGATCTTGTAAGAAACACATTTATTTTTTAATTCTCTCTCTACAGACCATTAATGCAAAATATTTACAATGTAAAAAAAAGTGTACTAACTATATACAAGTTAGAAAATATTAATTACTTAGCACCTACTCTCTACAATGTTATACTTTCTCTAGCCTCGCTATGAAGTATATTGAAATAATTTACAAACTTTTCAAACAATGTGACTGGCTTCATTAGATAATTTAAATAACTTGAAATGCCTAATCATTAAGATGAAAGACTACTGTGTATTGAAATCAATGATCTCAACAATTACCTTAAAATTTTAGGAAACCATAAGCTTCTCATTGCTCTAAATTCTACAACCTCTCATCCTTACAACACCTCCAATTCTTCACTATGAATTGGAAACATTAAGAAGAATTGATCGTGAAGAATTGATCCATCAATTCCAAATAAGTATCTTCACTTCACCACATAAATAATGCTCTAAAATAATGCTCTATATGTTATAGACAAGTTCTAACACTTGCGATCATCTTCACACTACACTCTAGATCAAATGCTCAAATGCTTGACCATTTAACTTTAAATAAGACAACAAGCTGAACCATAGATTCCCACTTTCATTGATACAAAAACAATACCATTGATCAGATCCAATGATCTGAATAATTACCCTTAAAAATACAGAAAACCTCAAATTTCTTAAAAAAAAAAAAAAAAACTCAAAGCAATGCATACTACACCAAATTCAAATATCTTCACCAATTTTTTTTGTTTTTAAATATCTTCACCAATTTTTTTTGTTTTTATTTTTTGTATTGAGAGATTTGAACTCAGCACAAATCAATACAGTCCAATACACTCCTCTACCATGAAATTTAGTAAGCACTTAAAGTTTAGAATTATATAATCCATTTTAGAACAAATGCATGACCATTCAAAAAACTCCTAAAATGAGGCACCAAGATCGACCATACATTCCCATTATTCTTAATAGGAAAGACTACCATTAATCAAAATCATTGCTCTCAATCATTAGTTTCATAATGCAAAAAACCTCCAAGCTTTTTGTATTTGCAAGCCAAAACCAGGCACCTTTGCCCCAACCCTATGATAGGTCTCAAGTTCAAGATTACAAATTTACAAATGGTGATTATTGTTACATTTTCTAGCATATTATCTTAAGAAGCATTCTGGAACATTCACATTCATGATGCATTTTCTCACATTACCTTGATAAACATTCTCAAACATCCAAACTCATTCCAGAGGTTACAAAGATCATTGCAAATTAGTTTAAATAAAATTATATGACTTTCATTCAACAAGTTACCAATAAGATCCTTGTAATGCTGAGCTACAGGCCGAATACATTCAAAATCACACAAATACAAATTGGAAGTTATCTGTATTTCCCCCACACATCAAAGTTTCACGCACAGATTTCTTCAAACCCCTGTATAAAATATTCTCTGCCTAATGCTTTACACAGACAACCCTATTATTTCTCTGACATACACATAATTGATGCATTAGCTTCTCTAAGCGATGGGAATGGTAACAGACTTTGGCTTTTCCGACTCAGAAACAGGGCGCTTAGCAACTGTAACAGTCAAAACCCCATCTTTATAAGTCGCCTTGATATCTTCCACATTCGCATCTCCCGGCAGGGTAAATTTCCTCATAAACCTCGCCCTTCTCCGCTCCAGTCTGATTATCTTAATCTCCGGACTGAGCTTGCTCTTCTTCTTTTTACCCACTATATGAAGAATATTGTTCTCTACTTTAACCTGAGAGAAAGGAAACAGTCACAACAAATTCTGGAAAACCAGATTTGACTCTGAATTAGATCAGAAAGATGCAGGGATTAGGTTACCTTGATGTGATTGCTCTCCAGGCCAGGCATGTCAAGGACAAAGGTGTAAGAGGTGGGAGCCTCCAGTATATCTGCAGAGGTCCTGAACATTGCCTTGGTGTCTTTCACATACCTGCGCGCAGGTCTTTGAAGCTTCTTCTCCTCCTCCTCTGGCATGTTCAGCAGCTGCTCCATATCCCTTACCAAACTGTTCATTCTCACAACTCAGAAAATTTCTCTTTACAATGGCAGTGAATTACACAGCACAGCACAGAACATCTCTCTAATATTCGCAAACTACCAGTGGAGTGCATAAATAGAGGGCAGAAAGCAGTCCATGTGCGTAGGTAGGACGTTACACGAAACCTCTGGAAGCATCCACCATTTCCTGGTA
>VDFB02102515.1:0-53531 GCA_007258455.2 Sequoia sempervirens | reverse complement strand
ATAATTGATTTCACTTCTCATTTTTACAATCATTCGATTTTTGAAAGAAAAGTGTGAGAAGAAATTTGTCTACGGCACGAAAGTTGAGAAAAGTCTAAAGCAAAGTGAAAGAAGCAAATTTTTACTAGCTTGCATTGTGATCGTGATCATTTCTTTTGTCCAGAAGAGTCAGGCAGATTTACTTTGTCCACTTCATTTTGGCATAAAACTTCATCATTTATTTTCTTTGCAGCTTGATTTTTCACGAAGTCTAATTTGACAACTAGCTGGAATATCTTTCAAAGTGATTTAAATTTCGAATTCTAAGTATTCTCTTTGCTTTTTCTTGCAGATTTATTTCCGAGGCGGTAAAGATGAAGTTTGCCAGCAAGGGTGTGCAACTGCAGTCAAAAATCAAATCTAAATGGGAGCATGTTGTGGACACCAATCTTGGCCACGTTGACCTCGATGACTTCAGGAAAAGAATGTATGGAAGCGATGGACGTCTGCGTACGCCAATTGCGAGAAGAATGATGCGTAATGGAATTGTTCACGTAGCTGGATTTCCACCAGCAAAAGAGTGTCCAAAACTTATGGTGGAATGCACATTGCATTATAATGCACGAGAAAGGCAAATAGAAGCTCTTGATGGAAGAGTTCTTGCATACTTGTCCGAGCCAGCCATTCAAGAAACTTTTAGAATTCCAGTTTACAACAGAACGTCCTACCGCACTAAGGAGGATGCACTTAAGCTTTACCAGAACCAGCAAGACCTTTGTGCATCAAACATAAACAAGACTTGGTTGCTGAAGCCCAAACCTACTGCAGGGAAGATGTCGAAAAAATTGGTCATAACACATTTCAAAGAAGAATATGGCGACATAGTCTTGCTGCTGAATAGAATAGTAGGCAATCCTCATGGTGCGCCTTTCGAAAACTGGATGTATTATTTCATTGATGAAATAATTACCGGAGTCAAGATGTTTAACTGGTCCAGAATGATCAGTGATAGCCTCCATGAGCAGTTGGTTAACCTGGAGGAAACCAAGACCATTCACATGAGCTCATACGTCATATATTCGCTTGCGAGGTATTACAAGTATTCTGGCTTGGTTTGCAAAGGTGTGGTTGGCAATGGCGAAGGACAGCTCAAGGCATATGATTGTTATCCGCAGTTGCAACTAAAAGAGAAGTCACATTTCCGACAAGCTCGTGACGCCTTTCTAATGTACATCACTCGGCTTCTCCAAGGCGGAACACATCAAAGACTCACCCATGAGGCCAAGAGTTTGATTCGCAGATATGGATCGTGGTTCATCCAATATCCCAAGTTCACTTACATCAGGATCCAAGGATTCTCAAGAAATCCTTATAGACTGCCCATCTATCCAACCAACAAAATGGTTTTGCTGGAAGTGTTGAGGCAATTGGAGGCATATCAAAATATTCAAAGGCCAAAACAGAAAGCAGCTGTCACCTTTCCTTTTTTCATCGGCAATATGGAGGAATCCTGTCCAACGGCGCAAGCAGTGGAGAGTGCTCGACTGGAGATCCAGAAATATCCGTTCATATCATACAAGTCCAGGAATAACTTTGATCCACTCCATCACATCAGAACTGTGGACGGAGAGAAATACAAGCACCGGGTAGACTTAGAAGACTTCTGGGCTAATGCAGCTGACGAATATGACATGAGAAAGAGGTTGTGGTCAAGATTGCCACTAAGTATGACTAGGGCAACGGAGCTTTTCAAAGTACCCGATCAACTACAGGATGACGGAGTATATTTGCAACCAGGCTTCGATGAGAACCAGCCACTCCCCCCTGTGAGGTGGTTTGACCCTGAGATGGGTGACCTAGCAACATTCATGCGACTTGTTTTCAAGTATTCTCAATGGTGGATAGAACGACAGGTAGAAACTCTAAGGCAGAGAAACGTGCAATTCACGTACGAATTGATGGGCGATACAGAGTCCTATTCTTCAAATGCCGGTGCATCTCATGGAGATGGGCCAACAGATGCCGCCAACTTGGGAAAGAGGAAAGAAATTGGTAAATCTACAAAACAGGACAAGGATAAAATGATAGATGAAGGGCCTTCTCGAAAGAAGCTCAAATCCAGACCTCTTCAGTTGGCCACTTCCAGAAATATAGAAGAAATACTCGCCATGGATAAAGAGTCTTTGGAGAACGTCAGGATTCCTTCCCCAGTCGGAGATGTGGAGCCAATACAACTGGAGGACGATGCTCAACCCTCTCCTACAAGCACCGAGATCCTAGAATCAGACAATGATGTAGATATTATGGATGGAGAATTCGAGGAAGGAATGATTTCCGCCCTCAAAGGAATCCAAGAGGACCCATCCGTGCAGGAAATTCCAAATATCCAAGAACTTCATGATATACCAGAGATTCAGGAAGAGCAAGAAGTGCGGGATATTCAAGAAGTCCAAGGTCAACAGGAGGATGGAATTGAGCAGCCAACCATCCCAGATTGGCTAAAAGAAAGATTAAAAAGAAAGGCGCCAGTAGAGGTTCCTGAAGAAGATGATGCCATAGATTTTTTGGCAAGGCTAGAGCAAACTGCCATAAGAAAGAAAGCCAAGAAATTTTCCACCATCCAAAGAGATGAGGTTGGCAATCGCACAGTGCAAGTTGCAATACCTACAGCCGATAAGTTCCAAGATGAGATTGCCCCGGATGAATACGCCATCACGACCATTGACATGGGTCCAACAACGAAAGAGCAAGAAGTTGTGGACTTAGACAATTCCGTTGCCACCATCAAGTCCAGACTGGAAAAGGAAGTGGCCAAGAAAAAGGAATATAAAAAAGAGATTGAGCGCCTAAAAAATTACATCCAGCACTTGACCAAGCCGCTAAATGAAGGTGACCAAGCAGCGCTTCTACCTCCAAACTCTTCACTAGAACCAATCCGAAATTTTGAAGAAGAGTTGACTACAGCACGAGAGGCTAAGGATTGGATGGATGGAAGGAAAGAAGAGGCAATGGCGTTCACGGAAAAGCTGGCATGTATGTACGAACAAGCTTCCTTTCTACTATCACGAGTTGCAGACTTAGCGGAATCTTGGGGTGGCCTCGAAGATATTCAGAATAGGATTATCCCATGTATTCGAGAATTAAAAGGCATCTCGAAGCAAAGGTTGATTGATGACAGGGTTAGTGAAGCCGGAGCTGCATATGATTTCAGTGGCTGGTACTATGCTCTGATTTCACGAAAAGGAGTCCTGGAAAAGGTAAAGCAGGATGGCGCCAAAGTTGAAGAACAGGCAAAAGAGATTCGGAGTAAAGTTTACCAGATGGCTGCAGATATGCTCAACAAAGATGTCCGGAAGAAACATTTGCGGCCAAAGAATTTGAAAGAACAAGTGCAGAGAATTTTCTCCACCATCTCCGAGCCAATCATGAAAGAAAACTTCACCAGGGTATTCAACTTCATAGCCGTCAGAAATTCTTTCTTGCTACAGGAACCAGAATGGGCGACCACTTTTGCAGGATGTGCTGAGAGCTTGGACTTGCTGGAATACAACGTCAACGCGCTGCCGGACATTGCCATGGAGGAGGTCAGCTCGATCGTGTCTAGATTCACCGAATGCAATGCCACACAAGTGGATAAGGATGCAACTCCAGATGCCCGAGGTTCTCTCCAGTTAACTGGTTGATGTTTTGGAAACCCTAATTAGGGTTTAGTCATGTTAAATCTAGGCCATTCATTGTAATTCAGAAGTGCTATATAAACCCCCCCCTCTCTCTTTCATTTGATAATTAGAAGAATTAAATTCATTAGAAGGCATTAGAGATTCATTAGAAGTTAGATCAGATTCAAGAGAATTAGATTGTAGAGAATAAGAGAGTTTTATGAGATTGTTGTGAAAACACTATTTTGATAATAAAGTTCAACATGCATGAGGTGCCTTGAATCCTTGATTGTCAAATGGTTGCATGGTTGCATATTCTCTTTCTCATTTAGTAAATTTGAATTAGAATGTATGTTAAAAGAATGACAGATTGATAACGGAGACTAGTGAAACCCAGCTCATACTTTCTTTGAGTGGATGCTTTCCACTCAATGTGTAAAGTTAGACTGAGCTTTATCGTGGATGCTTAACTTTTGTTTGGATAATTATTGTTCGATTTGATGGTAGTTATTCATTACGTGAAAATCATAAGCACAGTCCTAGAAGATTTCACTTGCTCTGTGTAGTTGTCGTCTAACGTGGCAAAGCAGAGTATTGTCTATTTGGTTTCATTTAATCTTTGTCGTCTCTTGATTTCTTAGGAATAGCATAGGATCTCTAAACCCTTAATCTTTTTCACTTTTTTTATAAAATCAGAAAATCCAAAATGATACTATATTTATGTCTCTGATTTCCTGAGTAACTCACAAAAGTAAATCCCAATTGTGCCCCCAGCAAATCACATAAAAACCACAGAGCTTATCCGCACTCATCTTAAACATTCGAATTACCATATGATCTTACTTGCAATCTTGGCATATAAGGTAGTTTTTCAAGAGGGGATAGAGTGTCTTGGACACTTTATTCTAGAAATGTTTGTTGTGTCATAAAACATGCATCAACATTAGAATTGGTGCTAGAAGGAGGGCCTGAAACAGCGTCAGTGGAATAGCTCCCAAAGTAGGCAGAATGCAGTATGGTGTTGCCACATGAATTTCCTTTCAACATACCTTTTGAGCAACCAAATCAACCACCAACCAACATCATTGATCAATTGTACTCGCTATCCTAGAAGACACAGACCGATCGTGCTCATTTTGGATAGACAAGTCGTGTTCTGGCTAGGGAAGAAGAAAAAGGAAGACGTTTTGAAGAAGCAATTCAAAGAGATTTGATAAGACAAAAAATTGATTGCTTGAAACAAACTTTTTATGAGATAGAACGATCATTTGCTACAGGCTCATCCTCAAATCCAAGTGTTGATAGTAAGATGAAGAATGGGGCTCCCTGCCAACATTCCTGATCCAAATCAAGATCCTCAGCCAATGTTATAGCCTAACTTGGGTTTTCACGACGAACAAGAGGATATCGTCACTAAATTGTACAGCCTCGCGTGGCAAGTTAGAAGAAACGCCCCTGATTGGCTTCGAATGCAATTCATCCTTGAAGAAGAAGAAAAATGAGCACAACGCATTGAGTTCAATATCCAAAGAGATTGTCTTGTGGAAATATTTGAAGCCCTTCAGCGACAATAGAACTGACAAGCTAACCAGCAAGCTGCTAAAGCAACTCCCACATGTCCTCAATGAGATTAAGAAAAACTGGATCGAATTGGTTCCTTCTCAACGGATCAATTTCGAAGAATCACTAGATCCACACCAAATTCTTTCAAAGAATTTGTGGAGTTGTCACCCTATAGAAACAAACAAAGAAAGAAGACAAAAATATCACAAGGTGAAACATCTAGTGCGGTTGGTCACTGTGAAGAGGTACCATCACCTAGTGGAGAAGTACCAACTGGAGAAGTTTTTTCCAGTCTATTCTAGACACAGCCACCATAGATTCCCATACCAAACACTACTCAAGTTCCAGTATTTGTACAACCCTTTCAACCAGTTTAGATAAATCAGCCAAACATTCCAATGGCTTGGAGACCAACTAATGCGTCGCCTCTTACCACATTTGCCAATTATCATGAGATGCCAAATAATCTGGAGCATTTTTGCTCCAAATTCCAGGTCGGCGATATGAACCGAACAGCCGATGAACATATCAAAATTTATGAAGATACTCTCCAGAACTAAGACATCCAACATGAAGATGTAGCATTTCGATTGTTCCCATGCTCTTTAGGAGAGGAAGCATATTATTGGTATGTAAACTTACTAGTGAATTCAATTCGAACCTGGCAAAATTTAAAGGAAGCCTTCTTGGAAAAATTTTGACTACCAACCACACCAGCTGAACTTTACCGACAATTTGTTGAGGTGAAGAGATTAGAGCATGAGCTGATCAGTACCTTCAACAACAGATTTCATAAGGCATACACAAGGTTACGAGATCCATATGAATTGAACGATGCAACATCATTGCTGATATACTATGCCACTTTGGACAGTCTTACGTCCATGTTTGTAAGAAGGGCCAACCCAGTCCCACCTGACCTCAAAGGAGCATATGCCGAAGCAATTAAAGTTAACTCTGACTTAGGCATGAATGTTGCTGGACCACTAAACCATCTGGGGTACGTTGCTATGCCAAACCAAATAGCGGGAATCAATCAAGCATTGGCTCATCATGTGCCAATTATGAATCCCATTTCCCCCCCCAAATACTCAACTAGTGATTCACTTGGGAGGCCCAATTTCTCAAGCACAACCTTCCCAGCCTATGTATCTGCAAAGTACAACAACGTCCACCAGGACCCTTGAAGAAAAGGAAGAAATGAAAGAGTCGATCGAACAAGTGAAGAAATTATCTACCGAAGTAACTCACCTGAGAAATCAAAACAATCAACTCCATAGTATCCAAAGAAATTCTCAGGGATACCAAGGTAACTATCAAAATTACCAAGGTCAGTCAAGCAATGCTCAAGGCTATCGTAACAATAATCAAGGATATGAAAAAAGGGTATGGAATACTGGACCAAATAATGGCAGTGTGTCATCTCCACTTGATAATCCGACAGCTCGAGAAAACCGTCCAACCGAGAATATACTTCTTGCCGAGTCTGCTTTGTCAGAATGGTGTCGGCTACACAATACCAATCAACATTCTGAGATGCAATGTCGATAATTTCAACTAGCAGCTGATATTTTCTAGAAAGAAATGCTGAAAGAAGCACCAGATGATCCATCCACCGCTATAGCTCCTGTGGTAAAATATGACCAAGCTTTAGTCCTGGAATATTTCACATTTCCACCGCCATTTGAACAATATCAAGCCTCTAATCAATTTGGAAAATTTCCACCAGCATCAACAAATGGGCCCGTGGAGGCGCCACCTTCCATATACTCATACACATTGGCTAATGGACCTAATGAAGATGTGGCCAATTATTACTTTCCACCGTTAAACAACATCATGCTGGTCAAAGGCATAAAGGAAGTTCAAGCGTTTCAACAGACAAGAAATAATCCGCCAAAGGTTTATTTCAGGAAGAATCAGGAGCCTTTGACATCATCTGTCCCCCCACACAATTTCCAAACACCTCCACATCCGAACGCAAGCAATAATCCGCCTCTCCCGAGAGATGCACCTGAATACAGGCAAGGCAATAATGCTAATAGTTCCACTAATAGTTCTCCTCCTAAGGATGAACTAAAGAGACTAAGCCAATATGTCACTGAGGAGGTAAGGAAGATCAAGGTGAGTGTGTCATTGTTTGAACTAATGAAAGTTCCGGAGATAAGGGACACATTCCTTGACAGCCTGAAGGACCAAACACAAGATGTAGCCAACACAATTCACAAGACTGCAAGTTCTACAACTAATGTAAACATTGTTCAAGATGAATAGTGTCAAGAACCATCCCAGACAGTAAAGATCGCTCAAGGATCTTGGAGTTCCAAAACAACTCGCGGCTTGTATGAAGTGAAAGAGGGCACAGAAATGCTAGGTCAACAGACAACCAAGATTGAGCAAACACACCAAAATTCAAAAGGGCACAAGGTAGAAGAGCATTCCGCCAAAGAAATAGAAGCTTCCCAAGTTGGAAAGAATAGTAAAGCAAAAGAGACAGAAGCCGGAATACAGAAAGGGAGCCCGGTGATATTCTATCAAGGGAAAGATGAGCCAGCTCCTTTCCTTGTTTCTCTCCGGATTTTCAACAAACTCTTACACAATTGTCTAATCGACTCTGGAGCATCCAGTAATGTCATGCCGTTAGTTGTGTGTCGCAAATTGGGTTTGACACCCACTAGGACAAATAAGAAAGTGACAGTTGGATAAAACGGAAGTTCCAGTCATAGGAGAGTTGAATAATATTCATATGCAGTTATCATCCGATCCCAGAATTCAGCATTTCATCGACATTTCTGTAGTCGATATCCCAAATGGATACGAAATGGTCTTAGGACGAGACTGCACCCGCAGATTGAACGGCTACTTCGCCACTAATTTATCACACATGTGGTTACCATGGAGGGGTATTCCCAATCAAATTAGAGTTGAGAGCACACCGAGACTTAAGCTAATGATTACTAAAAATGGAGAAAATAATGAAATTCTCTTCTGTGAGACAAACCTAGAACAGTATAGGCCGAAGGCATCAGAGGTTTTGATGCTGCAATGCTCGAATAATCAGGAAGATTTACTAGAAATTGCAGATCTTGTAGAAGATCCCACTGAAAATGATGAAGAGCTTTCACCAAATGAAAGTGAGAGCATGTTTGAGAATTTTAGAAGATTTGTGCTCAGGAGTACAAGACAAGAGAAATAATTGGGGAGTCATGCTTGTATACAAGACTTGTTATTACCCAACTGGTGCCGGATCCATAATGCTTTTCATTCCGAGTTCTCTTGTGCTATGTGCAAAGTGGCTCTAGACCAAGTACGCGCAAGAATTTCCCAAGTTTCAGAAGCTGAGTGTCTTAATTTGACAATGCAAAATGAAGACAGTGATTCTAACAGAGAGCTATCATCAAGAGAAGAGATAAAACAGGAAGTAGATGAAGTTCAAAAGGATTCAGTTCAGAAGAAAGAAACTCCCACTCCTCATCAATTGCCAGAGCAAGAACAAGTTTGGACCTTGAGGTTCGATGGTTCAAAATCTAAGAAAGGCAACGAAGTTGGGTATGAGCTTATTAGTCCATCAGGCGAGACCTATTTAGTCGCCTTGAGATTGCAATTTCCATGTACCAACAATGTTATGGAATATGAGTCCTTAGTTCACGGATTGCTCCACACAATTCACAAAAAGGTCAAAGTGCTACATGTTTATGGTGATTCAGAAATTTTGGTAAGGAAAGTAAGAAAAAAATACGCTTGCCATGAAGATTGAGAGGATACAGAAACCGTGTCTGGGACCTCATCGAAAGCTTTGACACTTTCAACATCAAATCAGTGTATCGTTCTCAAAACAAAGTGGAAAATTCCTTAGCCCAATCAGCAAGTTCCTTAGAGCTGCTGGAGATGGATGTCGTGAAGAAATTTACAGTAGAAATCACTTTGACACCATCTGTTCCAGATAACATTACAAACTTCAAGGTGTTCGATGACGACAAGCACATCCTTGATTTCTTGACAAATTCAGATGTTTTCCTCACTCAAGTCATTGACGAAGAAGAAGACCGAGGGGAAGCTGAATTTGATACTGAGGGCATAATGAATTTAAAGACCAATAACATTCCCAAAGGAATGATACAACTAGAAAGGATCTTAGATCAAGATTAGATCAATGTCATCAAGTACCAAAGAGAGGGAGGAGGCCAACATGAAGCGGTCAACCTTGGAACGCAGGAAGAAGTGAGAAACGTTCTCATTGGTAAAGTGTGCACACATGAAGAAAAAGAGAAAATAATCAAGAGTTTGAAACAATTCAAAGACATTATTGCCTGGAGCTATGAGGGTCTAAAAACATATGATACTTCAATTATTACACACACTATTCCCCTCAAAGCAGGAAGTAAACCATTTAGACAACGCCAGAGGCCTGTGAATCCTCTACTAGAGCCCCTCATTTTTCAAGAAGTAAGGAAGTTACTTTTAGCAGGCATTATCTTTCCAGTACGCCACTCAACGTGGGTCACCAATTTGGTACCTGTCCGAAAAAAGAACGGAGAGATAAGATTGTGTGTAGACTTCCAAAATCTTAACAAGTCCTCGGAAAAGGACAATTATCCACTGCCCTCATTAGATGAAGTCATTCAAATTGTAAATGGATCCCAGATGATGTAATTCCTCGATGGATATTCTGGCTACAATCAAGTGCTCGTGGAACCTGAGGATAGGCTTAAGACGACATTCACAACAAAGTGGGGCACATTTGCTTACAAAAGGATGTCATTTGGTCTGATCAATGTCGTAGCCACCTTTCAAAGGGCTATGGATATTGCCTTCAAAGATCTCATAGGGAAGTGCATCATTGTCTACATGGACGACCTTACTGTGTTTTCAAAGAAAAGGGAAACTCATGTAAAAGATTTAATAAGGATATTTGAAAGATGCAGAAAATACGGAATATCCTTGAACCTGAAGAAATGTGTATTCGGGGTGACTGAAGGAAAATTGCTTGGCCATGTGATAACAGAAAAGGGTATTCTTATCGACCCTGATCGAGTAGAGGCTATTTCAAGGATCGGCTTGCCGTCAAGTCAAAAGGAATTGAAGTCTTTCTTCGGAAAGATTAACTTTGTAAGAAAATTTATAACAGGATTCGCTGAGATAGTTAGGCCCCTGAATGAAATGCTCAAAAAGGATGCAAACATAGAATGGACGGAGCCGGCGAGAAAAGCTTTTGATGAAATTAAACAGGCCATAGTTGACGCTTCTGTCTTGGTTAGTCCTGATTATACAAAGCCTTTTTATCTCCACTCTTTCGCATCAGAGCATACATGTGCCGCAATGTTAACACAAAGGACAAAAGAAAAGGATGAACATCCTATTGCTTTCATGAGTGGACCTTTCAAGGATGCAGAACTAAAAACCTGAATGTTGAGAAGCAAGCATATGCCTTGGTCAAGGCAATAAAGAAATTTTGTCACTACATATTGAGAAGTAAAGTCTTCGCTGTAGTCCCAGATGTGACAGTTAAAACTCTCCTAATGCAAAATGAACTAGGAGAAAGGAGAGGAAAGTGGGTCACAATTATTCAGGAGTATGATGTCGAAATTCAGCCAATGAAGATTGTCCGCGGCCAAGCTTTGACACAGACCATTGCCACCGAACCAGGACTTGTACAAGAAGTATATGAACTTCAAGGAGTATCTCTTGACGAATGGTATGACAATATTGTCTACTTCCTTCTCAATCACAAATGCCCAAACCATTTGAATCCTGTGCAAAAGAGAGCTTTATGAATGAAGAGCCAAAGATACATGCTGCAAGGAGCAATGTTATACAGGAGAAATCATGAAGGAGTTTTTCTACGGTGCCTGGGAAAAGAAGAAGCTAAACAGACAATAGAACATTTCCATTCCAGATTTGGAACCGGCCATGGAGGAGCGCTTGCAACAACACACCAAATTTTGATGGTATGCATCTTTGAATACTGTCGGCTATTATTAGCTGACAGTATTCAAAGATGCATACAATCACGCGAAGACTTGCCACACATGCCAAATCATTGCCTCACGAGAGAAGAACCCAGCTATGCCACTGCAACCTGTAATTGAAGTGCGACCCTTTGCAAAGTGGGGGCTCAATTTCATTGGTATGATCAATCCACCTTCCTCAGCGCAACACAGGTATATTCTAACCGCAACTGACTACTACACGCGGTGGTCAGAAGCTCAGGCTTTGAAGTTTTGCACTTCTGATACTGTAATCAAATTTTTGGAAGAAAACATTATCACCAGGTTTGGTTGTCCTCATGCTTTAGTGTGTGATAACGGTTCCGCGTTTTCTTCATTGAGATTTTCTAACTGGGCTTTCAAGTATGGTATCACTCTGAAATTTTTATCAAATTACTATCCCCAGGGCAACATATTAGCTGAATCCATGAACAAGAATTTATTGAACATCATCAAGAAACTGCTAGACAAAAATCCAAGGGACTGGCACACACAATTGAGATTCGCTCTTTGGGCGGATAGAGTAAGAGTAAAGAGTTCCTTGGGTACATTGCCCTACCACCTGGTTTATGGGCAAGATCCAATATTTGCTATACAGCTGAGGATTCCAACTTTGCAGTTCATGCAAGAGTGTTTGGAAGAAGAAGAGAGGGTCAAACCCAGATTGTCGCAGTTACTGCTTTTGGAAGAAAAATGAGATTAAGCCCTGGAGAAATTTTCCAAACACCAAGATATTGTCAAAAGATGGTTCGAAAAACGAGCGAGTTAAGGTGTTTCAAATTTCTGATTTAGTTCTTTGTTGGGACAAAGCTCACAAGAGAAGAGGAGACCATAATAAATTTGACAACCTATGGATGGGTCCCTTCCAAATTTTGGAAATTGTGGGGGTTAATGCTTTTAAGTTGAAGACACTGATTGGAGAAGAAGTTCCATTACCTGTCAATAGGAAATTTCTAAAGCATTACTTCTAGTCATAGACTCCCAGCAGGTCTTGCTTTGTACATAGCTAGATTAGATTTCTTTTACTGTTTGGGTGTGCTTTTGCTTTTGGTTTTCCTGCTTTCTTAGATTAGTTTGCTTTGTTAGTTTGCTTGCTTTCGTTCAAGCTTTCCCTTAGATTTAGTTGCTCTGAATAAATGGTGGATCTCCATTTGCAAGGAGGTAAGGTATTCCAAATGTACACATTGGTCTTATTCGGCAAAGTAATGTTTAGATTATTCCATTGATAAATACTCGTTAGGAGTCTCGGAATCCGAGACTGAATCCTTCTAGTTTAACTTTAGGTTAGGATTTGTACTTGGCTAGAAGGGGAATCGTATATTGTGTCTAGACACTAAGTATTGAAGATCACTATATTTTCACACATTTGATAATTTCTCTGAGTCATTATGGTTTCGCAGAAGTCAGGGTTAGGCTAATCAAAATTCTGGCTCCAGCGCCACTATAATACTCAAGCCCATGTGAGCTTCATTGCTTACAAGCCAAAATGTGGAAATATGTGAAAAGAAAAGAGTTATCAAAAGAAATAAAGAAAAATAGAAGAATCAAAGCATTTGGCTTTTGGGTATGCGGACATCTCTACAGGTGTACACTCAAATCGATCAATCATCAAAAGAGAAAAATAAGAAAATCAAAAGAAATTATAAATCGTCAGAAGTAGAGCAATCTCTGTGAGTTTATAGAAGATAACCTTGCCGGGGCTATAGACGCTCGCTGGCAGCAAGGCTCTATCCAAGGATGCTTTTGGAGTTAGGACAAATTACAAAGCCTACCATGATAGAACCAAAGAGTCATATTGATTTCATGAGATGGAATAAATGCAGTTGCACACACTTGTGTTTAAAGGGAAAAGTGTCTTGATACAATCTAGGGTTTCTTTTCTTTCTGAGTACACTTTTAAGCTAGAGGTAAGTTTGATTTAGTCAGAGATTCCAGATTCAGAATAGGTCTTTATCTTTGGAATGTTCAGGAACATTCCTCACATGGAGTCACCAGATGTTGTGACCTAATTCACACCTCACCCCATTGCAAATGGGGACCCTCATAATTTTCTTTTTAGGGTTTTGCCGTTGCGTCTTGGTTTTTGTCTGGTCTCTGTTTGGGGTTTTGAGTCTGAATTTTGAATGGTCACCTGAGTCAAGCAAATGAGTTTTAGCCTGGATCACTGTGCAAACATCGCCATCATGCTTAGGAGGCCTGGGAGACGAAGATCGACTATCATTTCAGTCAATTCTGACACCTCCCAATTTTTAGGGTTTTTCACTTTGGCAGATTTTTTAGGACCTACTTTTTTGGCACTTTTGGGCAATTCTGAGATCCCTATTTTTTAGAGTCTATTTTTAGAAATTTGCTATTTTTGGAAAATTTCTCTATTTGGAAAGGTCTCAAGTTTTGAAAATCCACTCAGAAGTTCGAAAAGATCAACGAAACTCTCAGAAAATGGATTTGAAATTTTTTTGAATTCATCGCGAAATTCTGGAAAAAGTTAAAAATCTGGTAAAAGTCACTGAGAATTCTGGAAAAGCACAGAAAATGGTGGAAAATCTAAAAAACCAGTCAAGAAATCTGAGAAATTCCTCAAGAAATCTGAAAGGATCATGGATAAATCTGATAAATCATGGCAGAGTGGCCCAGGTATGACTGAAAATTCATGGAGGAGGCTGAAACCTGTGAGAAATTCGCCTAAGTATGGAGTTTAATCAGCATAGAGAAATGGCAAGCCACAGGTCAAAGTCCGCCTTGGAGAAAATGAGGAATGGCAAGACATCCAATGAAGTCCGCCCTTGTGTGGCAATGAAAAGAAGCAAGTCCACTTCAGCCAAGAGATGGAGAGTGGCATGAGAATGCAGCAAGTCCGCCTTCCAATGGCCTGACATTTGATGAAGTTCGCCCTCCAAAGCAATGAAGATGACTAGCCACTTGACAAAGTCCGCCCAGCAACATGAGGTGAATGGCAAGACATCCAATGAAGTCCGCCCTTGAGTGGCCAGACATAAGCTAAAGTCCGCCCATGTTCAAGTGTCCAATGGCAAGGCCATGAAAGAAGTCCGCCCTTGAGTGGCCAGACATAAGCTGAAGTCCGCCCATGTTCAAGTGTCCAATGGCAAGGCCATGAAAGAAGTCCGCTCAACTAAATGGCAAGGAAAGTTGCCAAGTCCGCCCATCCATATGTAGAAATGGCCTAAACATATGCAAAGTCCACCCTTGGAAAAGAAAAATTGTCTAAGGCATAGCCAAGGAAAAGCATTAAGTGGCATCAAAAAAAGCCAAAGTCTGCCCTTGGTCAAGTCTTGAGTGGCAAGGAAACAAGGCAAGTCCGCCTTGGACATGAAGTTATATGGCAATACAAAGGAGGAAGTCCGCCCTTGGACATAAAGCAAGAAAAAAAACAATGGCAAGGCCATGAAAGAAGTCTGCCCAAAAGGTGGCAAGGAAAAAAGTTCAATGGCAAAGAAATAAGGCAAGTCCGCCATGCTTAGAAATGTGAAAATTAAAATTTTTTGCCTAAGTATGGGCTTTGAGAAATAAAAAAATGTATGCTTAGCCCTTGAAAATTTCGCCATACTTAGAAGAGATAGAAATATTTTTTCTAAGTCTAGAACATTTTGAAAAACGACTTAGGAAGATGTGAAGAAAATTTCGCCTGTGGCAAGAAAATATGGCCAAATAAAATTGGACGAAAGAAGGTAATGGCAAAATAAATTTGGAAAAAGCAAGAAAGTATGGCCAAATAAAATTGGACGATGGAAATTATGGCAAGAAAGTTGGAGAAAATAAAATTCGCCTAAGGCATTGGCAAGAAAATTTTGAAAAATCAAAATTGCCTTCGACAAAAATAATTCGCCATAAAACGAACGGGTTGGAAATGACACATAGAATAATTATTTTAATTATTTTAATCATTTATTTTCCAACGCCCCAAAGAGATAAGTCTTGAAAAATTGAAAATGGAAAAAAGATAAAAGAGCTTTATTGAACTGGTGACGAATTTGGAAACTTTCCCGGATATTATCTTTAAGGATAAAACTTGCCATTCGAAAGCTGAGTAAAAGAAAAGTTAAAACTCAGATTCGAAGGAAACATTTGAAACTTGCTAATTGGATCAATTTTCTCACCTTATAATTGATTTCACTTCTCATTTTTACAATCATTCGTTTTCGAAAGAGAAGTGTGAAAAGAAATTTGTCTAAGGCAAAAAGTGAGAAAAGCTTGTAGCGAAGTAAAAGAAGCAAATTTTTGCCAGCTTGCATTGTGATCGTTATCATTTCTTCCAGAAGATCCAGGCAGATTTACTTTGTCCACTTCATTTTGGCATGAAACTTCATTATTTATTTTCTTTCCAGCTTGATTTTTTCACGAAGTCTAATTCAACAAATAGCTGGAATTTATTGCAAAATGATTTAAATTTCGAATTCTAAATATATTCTTTGCCTTTTCATTGCAGATTTATTTTCAAAGCGGTAAAGATGAAGTTTGCTAGCAAAGGCGTGCAGATGCAATCAAAGATCAAGTCCAAGTGGGAGCAAGTTGTGGACACTAATCTTGGCCACGTCGACATTGAGGACTTCAGGAAGAGAATGTATGGAGGCGATGGACGTCTACCTTCTCCAATTGCTATAAGAATGATGCGCAATGGGATTGTTCACGCAGCTGGATTTCCACCAGCAAAGGAGTGTCCGGAACTAATGGTGGAATGCGCACTGCACTACAATGCACGAGAAAGGTAGATAGAAGCTCGTGACGGAAGAGTCCTTGCCTACTTGTTCGAGTCAGCTATCCAAGAAACTTTCAGAATCCCAGTCTACAACCGAACGTCCTATCGCACCAAGGAGGAAGCACTTAAGCTTTACTAGAGCCAGCAGGATCTCTGTGCATCCAACATAAACAAGAATTGGTTACTGAAACCCAAGCCTACCGCAGGAAAGATGCTGAAAAAATTGGTCAGAACGCATTTTAAAGAGGAGTATGGCAACATTGTCTTACTGCTAAACAGGATAGTAGGCAACCCCCATGGTGCACCATTCGAGAACTGGATGTATTATTTCGTGGATGAAATAATTACTAGAGTTGAGATGTTCAATTGGTCCAGAATGATCAGTGATAGCCTCCACGAACAGTTGGTCAACCTGGAGGAGACCAAGACATTCCACATGAGCTCTTATGTCATATATTCACTTGCGAGGTATTACAAGTATTTTGGCTTGATTTGGAAAGGAGTGGTGGGCAATGGCGAAGGACAACTCAAGGCATATGACTGCTATCCGCAGCTCCAACTAAAAGAAAAGACACATTTCCGACGAGCTCATGATGCCTTTTTGATGTACATCACTCGGCTCCTGCAAGGCGGAACACATCAGAGACTCACCCATGAGGCCAAGAATTTGATCAGCCGATATGGATCGTGGTTTATTCAATTTCCTAAGTTCACGTACATCAGGATCCAGGGATTCTCCGAAAATCCTTATAGACTGCCCATCTATCCAACCAACAAAATGATTTTGCTGGAGGTGCTGAGGCAATTAGAGGCGTACCAAAATATTCAAAGGCCAAAACAAAAGGCAGCTGTCACCTTTCCTTTCTTCATCGGCAACATGGAGGAATCGTGTCCAACAGCACAAGCAGCGGAGATTGCTCGACTGGAGATCCAGAATTATCCGTTCCTGTCATACAAGTCCATAAATAATTTCGATGCACTCCATCACATCAAAACTGTGGACGGAGAGAGATAGAAGCATCAAGTGGACTTAGAGGACTTCTGGGCTAATGCAGCCAATGAATATGACGTGAGGAAGAGGCTGTGGTCAACATTGCCACTAAGCATGATAAGGGCAACTGAGCTTTTCAAAGTGCCTGATCAACTACAAGATGATGGAGTCTATTTGCAGCCAGGCTTCAATGAAAATGAGCCACTCCCCCCTATGAGATTGTTTGAGCCTGAGATGGGCGACCTGGCGACACTCATGCGGCCCGTTTTCAAGTATTCTCAATGGTGGATAGATCGACAGGTAGAAACTTTAAGGGCGAGGAATGTGCAATTCACCTATGAGTTAATGGGCGATACAGAGTCTTGTTCTTCAAATGCTTGTGCCTCTCGTGTGGACGGACAAACAGATGCTACCAACTTGAAGAAGAGAAAAGAAATTGGCAAATCTACAAAACAGGACAAAATGATAGATGAAGGGCCTTCTTAGAAGAAGCACAAGTCCAGACCTCTTCAGTCGGCCACTTCCAGAAATATAGAAGAAATACTCGCCATGGATAGAGAGTCTTTGGAGAATGCCAGGATTCCTTCCCCAGTCGGAGATGTGGAGCCAATGCAGCTGGAAGACGATGCTCAACCTTCTCCTGCAGGCACTGAGACCATAGAATCAGATAATGATACAGATATTATGGAAGAAGAATTCGAGGAAGGAATGATTTCCGCCCTCAAAGGGATCCAGTATGACCCATCTGTGCAGGAAATTCCGAATGTGCAAGAACTCCATAATATGCGAGAGACGCAGGAAGAGCAAGAAGTGCAGGACATTCAAGAAGTCCAAGGTCAACAAGAAGACAAAATTGAGCAGCCAACCATCCCAGAGTGGCTGAAAGAAAGATTGAAAAGAAAGGCGCCAGCGGAGGTACCTGAAGAAGATGATGACACGGATTTCTTGGCAAGGCTAGAGCAAGTTGCCCCGAAAAAGAAGGCCAAGAAATTTTCCACTATCCAAAGGGATGAGGCTGGCAACCGTGCATTACAAGGTCCAATACCCACAGCTAACAAGTTCCAAGATGAGATTGCCCACAGGAGAATGCATGCATCAGGGCAATTGACGCATGGGTCACTGTTGTGACCTTTTCACACATCGCCCCATCGCTGATGGGGACCCCCAGTTGCCTGCTAGTTTTAAGGGTTTTGTCTCCTTGCAGCGGTTACGAGAGATCACTTTGCTTAGAGTTTCCAGTTAGTTCGTCGAGGGTTACCCGAACCAAGCCATTAATTCATGTTTGAATCAGTGCGTAGATGTCATGGGAGCGCTCAGAAGGCCCAAGAGACGAAGATCGACTGTGAATTCGGCCAATTCTTAGACTTCCTATTTTTTAGGAAAAGTTGCTTTTTCGATTTTTCATTTTTGGCATTTTTGGACCAAACAGGGTTCCCTATTTTTTAGGGTTGCTTTTTCTATTTTTAGAAAGTTTCTATTTTTGGAAAGTTTCTATTTTTAGAAGGGTCCCGAGTTCTGAAAACGCACTCAGAAGTCCGAAAAACTCACCAGAACTCTCAGAAAATCAAAAATGAAAAATTTGAAAATTTGAAAAATTTGCAAAAAAAGTTCAAAAACATGAAAATCAGACTGAAAACGTTCGAAAATCTGGAAAAAACCAGTCAAAAAACCAGTCCAAAATCACCCAGATCTGAGGTCAAAATCTTAAAAATCAACTCAAACATGGTGAAATTTGTGAGAAATCTGTGCAATTCTGGAAAATTCGCCATGAAAGAAGGATGAAGAGAGGTAGGTGAAGGTCTGGAATGTCATAGAATTCGCCCAGCAGCACTAAGGAAGCCTGTCCAAACACTTAAGATACATGTCCATGCATGCTCCAAAGTCCGCCCTTGCATCTTGAAGAATATCCTTGGACTCTTCAAAGTCCGCCTTTGATATCCATGCAACCTTGGAAGTCCGCCATCCACCAAAAGGCATGTCCAAAAGGTTGATGAAGTCCGCCATGTGTAAGGAAGGAAGTGCTGAAGAGTTTAGAAGTCCGCCATCCACCAAAAGGCACATCCTAAGGAGTCTTGAAGTCCGCCATATGCAAGAGGGATATCCAAAAGGTCTCCAAAGTCCGCCACACTTGTGCTAGGAAGTTCCAAAGTCCGCCCAGCACTAGAATGCATGTCCAAAGAAGGTTCAAAGTCCGCCCTCCACTTAGAAGCTCGTCCAAAATGCTTGAGAAGTCCGCCCTTAAAAGGTGGGACTTGGCTGAAAGTCAAATAAAGTCCGCCTAGACTTATGAAGTAAGAAAAATTGAAATTTTACTAAGTGTTGATGCCTACCAAGGGAAAATTTCGAAATTGGTTAAGTATGAAGGCTTAAAAGGGTGGAAAATCCTTTCCAAAAGGATAAAGTGATGAGATCAAATGCTAAGATGCCAAAGAAATTCGCCCTAGAAAAGAGGGACGTTCAAAAATGTTCATCCCAAAGACCATACAAAGTCCACCATGCACTTGGAAGAAGTTGGTAAAATAGCAAAGACATCCATGGCGTTCGTCCAAGATGCCAAGGAAGTCCGCCCAAGATGATAAGATGGTAAGATTTTTGGCTAAGTGTCAAGGCCAAATCCAAAGAAAAGTTCTAAAATGCGCCTAAGTATAGAGGCTAATGGATGGAAAATGAAGACGTTGGCTAGACATCCAGACATTTTTGAGATGACAAATGCTAAGCTTGAAAGGGCATGTGCTAAAGAACGTCAGGATATGGCAAGGAATGAAACGGAATATGCCTAACACGATGAAGGAAAAAGAGGCAAAATTTGCCTAAGTATGGAAAATGCGAAGAAATTGTCAACTTTGGCTAAAGAAAAATGCACGAGGTAAAAGGAAAGGAAGGATCGTCCTTGACCAAAAGGATGAAGAATATGTCAGACGTCAGGAAAATTCAACCGGCAAAGACATTCGGACAAGGATATTGCCTAGAAAAATTCGACCGAGCAAGGAAATATTTGATTTTGGCAGAGGAGAATAAGCTTAAAATCTCGCCTTGGCAAAGAAAAATGAGGATCTGGCAATGAAATCTTTGACGGAATGGCTTGAATTTTGGTTTGGCTAGACGAAATGAAGGACGAAATCGGAAAATACACTCTCAGCCAAGAAAAGCGGAAGAACAATCGAGATAGCCATGGGTCCAAGACGAACGGGTTGGAATTAATTAAAATATTTTAATATTTTAATAATTAATTCTCAACTATTTGGAATTTAAAAATACCTTGGACAGAATCAAATTTGCCAGACACGAATCGGAAGAAAATGAAGTATGCCAGGCGGAGATGAAATCCGGCAAGAAGAAAATTAAATTCACCACGAATTTAATTAAAGATTTAACGTTTATTTAAAAATTCGAAAAATCAAAAGATAAGCATTAAATGAAAAATCGAATTTTTGAAGATCAAGGAGATTTGTCCGGATAAGTTCGAGACTGAGCCTTGTCGGAAAATAAAAGGAAAGTTGCCTGTTTGGAAAATGAAAACAAATCGAGGATCAAGAAGAAAGATGGCAGTTGCTAAATCGAATTCAATCCTTCAGCATTATAATGAGTTTCAGCAACTCATTTTTTTCACACACAGCTGAAGAGAAATTTGATCTTTCTCGAAATCGTCAGGCAATCAATTCATCAATAGGCAAAGTCGAATTGTCCAGAAGGAGAAACAGTGTTATGCTGAGGAATTTTTCGCGGGAAAAGAAAAAGAAAATTTTCAAAGCTGAATTCTTCTTGAAGAGGGGCGCACTTTTCAAAAAAAAAATCAGATTTTTAAATCTGATTTACATTTGACGATCCTTCACTGAGGTTTGAGGATTGGTTAATTAAATTTGCTATCTTTTTATGCCCTTTCCTCTTGACGAAGTTCTGGCAAGAATTTTCAACTCCATCAAAGTCACTTTCAGCTTGCTTTTTCGCAATATTTTAATTATTTGAACAGCTGAAAGTTATTATTTTTTCGAATCCAAGGCACGAGGTTTAAACTATTTTAAAAGTCTTTTTATTAATGTTAATTTTATGACTGCAGGTTGACGGACACGGCAGGAGGATTATCAAGGAAGCTGAAAATGAAGTTCGCCAATAAGGGTGCCCAAAAGGAGACCAAGGTCATCTCAAAGTGGAAGAATGTTGTAGATACTGACCTCGGACATGTGGATTTTGACGAATTCAAGCAAAGAGTATACGGTCAGAAGGGACTTCCCACAGCAATAGCCATAAGAATGGTCAGAAACGGGATCTTCCAAGCAGCTGGATTCCCACCGGCCATGGATTGTGCTGAGTTAATGGTGGAATGTGCTCGCCATTATGATGCTCAAAAGAGACAGATCATCGCCCCTGACGGACGAGTCTTGGCACATTTGAATGAAGTTGTAATCCAAGAAACCTTTGGCATCCCTGAGCATTCAAGAACGGTCTATAAGACCAAAGAAGAAACCAAAATGCTATATGACAGCAAGGCAGATTTGTGCGCCACCACAGTCAACAAGGTATGGATGGACAAGCCAAAGCCATCAATCAAGAAGATGCCCAAGAGACCTCGCCGCACGGATTTCAAGGAAGATTTTGGAGATATCGTGCTGATGCTGAACAGGATCGCAGGCAATCCGCAAGGCGCCTTCTTTGAGAGCTGGATGTACTACTTCATCGACGAGGTCACCTCCGGAGTTAAGATGTTCAACTGGTCACGGATGATAAGTGACAACCTTCACGAGCAACTGATCAACCTTGAAGAGACTAAGTCTTTTCACATGAGTTCATATGTGATATACCTATTGGCCAGATCATACAGATATCCAGGACTGGTCTGCAAAGGCAGAATTGGCAATGGAGAGAACGAGCTCAGGCCTTACGACTGCTATCCTCAGCTCCAATTGAAAGAAAAGACTCACTTCAGGAGGGTGCATGATGCATTCCTAATGCATATCACCAGAAAGCTCCAAGGAGGAATACATCAAAGGCTGAGCCATGAAGCAAAAAGCCTTATTAGCAAATACGGGTCTTGGTTCATCCAATTCCCGAAATTCACATATATCAGGATCCAGGGATTTACTGGAAATCCCTATAAATTGCCTATCTATCCGACTAATCGGATGGTATTGCTCGAGGTTTTGAGACAATTAGAAGAGTACCAGAATATTCAGAGGCCGACCAAGAAGGCGTCCGTCACATTCCCTTTCTTCATCGGGAACATGCTAGACTACTGCCCATCCGCCCAAGCAGCTGAGAGTGCACGGTTGGAGATCCAATGGTACCCTTTCACGGCATACAAGTCCAGGGTCAATTATGACCCACATCATAATATCCGGACAGTGGAAGGAAGGAGATATAAGCACAGAACGGAACTGGAGGATTATTGGGCAAATGCTGCCGATGAATACGAGATCAGACGGAAGATGTGGTCCAGGATGTCCGTAGATTTCATGAGAACAATTGAGTTCTGTCGAGTACCTGATCAGCTTCAGGATGACGGAAACCACATCCAACCTCGCTTTGAGGAAAGTCGACCTCTCCCTCCAGTAAAATGGTCAGAGCCAGAGCACGCAGACCTAGCCACCCTGATGAGGCCAGTGACGAAATATTCTCAGTGGTGGGTTGATGATCATGTTCAGGAATTGAGACAAAAAGGAATCACGCTCACATATGATCTGTTGAGCGAATCAGAGTCATATTCCTCTAATGCTGGGGCATCCCATCAAGACTTGGTTGGGATTGGAGAGAAAAGAAAAGAAATGGTGCCAAGTGCAGAACCTGTTTCCAAGAAGCATAAAGGAGGACCTTCTCGGTCAGCGGCGTCCAGGAATGTTGACCATTTGGTGGCTAATATAGACGACTCCTTGGTTGAGATGCTCGAACCTCTTGCAGCTCAGGAAGTGAACAATGAACCTATCCAATTAGATGATGAAGAGCCTGCATCACCAGCAGGCACAGAGATTTTAGGTTCAGACAATGACATGGATGTCCGGGATAATGACTTAGAGGAAGGAATGATTTCCGCCCTCAGAGGAGTCATGGATGTTCCAAACGAAGACGAGGTCCAAGTAGAGGATGGCATTGAACAGTCAACCATTCCAGACTGGCTATTAGAAAGAATGAAAGTTCAGGTGCCTGCTGAGGCTCAACAGGAAGAAGAGGACGATACTGCCGATTTCTTGGCAAGATTAGAACAAGTTGCTACCAAGAAGCCCGCCAAGAAGTTTTCCACCATCCAGAGGAACGAGACAGGCCACCGTTCCGTGCACATTGCAGTACCTACAGTGGATAAGCCACAGGACGAAATCACTCCGCAGGAGTATGCTATCACCACCGTTGACCTTGGTCCGACTTCAAAAGGTCAGGAAGTAGAAGAGTTAGATAATTCCGTCTCGACCATTAAGGCGAGACTGGAAAAGGAAGTGACCAAGAAGAAAGAGTATAAAAAGGAGGTCAAACGTCTCAAAGAATACATACAACATTTGACCCAGCCGCTAGATCAAGGCAATGCAACTGTTCCTCCTCTCCTCAATTCATCACAGGAGATGACTCAGGAAGTTGAGCATGGAATGGTGACAGCCAGGGAAGCGCAAGACTGGATGGCAGGTGAAGGCATGGAAGCTGCCTTGTTCATGGAGAGGTTGGCGCTTGCTTATGGACGAACCTCTTCGTTTCTTTCTAGGTTGATGGATATGGCAGAGACATGGGATGGTATCCCGGATATGCAAGAAAGGCTTATTCCGAGCCTTAGGATTTTGAAGAGCACTCCGAGGGAGGAGTTAGTTGATAAAAGGGTGATCGCTGCAGGGGCAGCATATGATTTTCATCACTGGTTTTGGGCAGTGACAACAAGAGAAGAAGTATTGGAGAAGGCGAGGATCGATGGGCTTGGAATTGAAGAACAGGTCAGGAAAATCCAGGAGAAGATGTGCATGATAACTACAGATGTGTTCGACCGTGAAGTCATCCGGGAGAACGACATGCAGTTAGAGAGACTGAAGCAAAAAGTTCAAGAAACTTTCTTCCCGACCGCTGGACCATTTTCGAAGCAGGACTTTGCGAGAGTGGCAAGACTCTCATCCATTCGGAAAGATTTTGAGAAGCAGGAGACAGATTGGGAAGGTACCTTTGCCAGATGCGCCGAGGAGTTGGACGGACTAGAATTCCGGATCAGCATGTTACCTCCTGTCACGATGGACGAAGTCATTGCCGTAGTGTCCAGATTCGCCAAACACAATGCCACTCGAATGGATAAGGGCGCCTCTCCCTTGATTATAGCTGGAACTGCCCCTTTTCTGATAGTTTTCTGATGGTTAACTCTTGTTATTTTGGGAAACCCTAATTAGGGTTTGGTTGTAACAATCTGGGCCGTTAATCTTGTTTAAATCTCGGCCGGCTATTTCATTTTTGGAGCTCTATATAAACTAGTGCTCTCTCATTTTCATTTTGTGTGGAGACTTGTTATGTATATTGTCGCATTGAGACTATTTTGAATGATAAAAGCTCTTGAGCATGATTTGCCTTGAATCACTTCTTATTGTTGAATAGTAAGCGAGGTTACATATTATCTTCCGCCATAGATTAGAGTTAAAATTAGATTAAATAGGATTTGCTTTGAAAAGTTGTTAATTGAATGAAAGATTGATCGTATCGACTCATTGGTGAAGTGTAGCTCATACTTTCTTCGGATGAATGATTTTCATCCGATGCGTAAAGTTAGCCTGAGCTCCTAAGTGTGGAAGCCTAACTTCAACCTTATCCGAGGGTTGAAAATTATTCTCACAAACCCCTTGAAGATTGCACCCACTTTGCGTATGTTGTCCTGCAGGAGGCGAAACAAAGTGCGGTTATTTCCTTTCGCCTAAATCTTTACCGTCTCTCAAATTCCTAGGCATAGAATAGATTCTCTGAACCCTTATCCTTTTGCCATTTCTTTTGAGATCTAGAACAGAAAGTCCTGGTGAGAATACCTGCAAGATAAATTTCCTAAGTCCTAAGCATGCAGGACTTTCGTAAGTCCTTGTTCATTACCGACCGTCTGTGACCATGAACTTATCCACTGCGTCGAGACGGAACAAAGAAACCTTGGAGATACCATACCTATCTTGGTGGTTTTCAAGAGAGGATATAAGTGTCTTTGGACATTTTTATTACGAATGTTTTGGTGGATAAAACACGTAACATTGATTGGCTAGAAGGGCGAGCCACGAAATTTGCTCAAGGAGGGCCATTATGAAGAAATCTTTAATACTCACTACAAGTTCGAGAGTGGGCATGATCGAGAATGGGTACTACCGCAGGTTTCCTTTCATGTACCTATTGAACAGATCAACTCCATGATTGTGCTGATCTAGTTATATACACACTGGCTTTGGAGACACAGTATGGTCGTGCTCAATTGGGACAAGCCAGAAGTCTGCTGAGAGGAAAAGGGAAAGTTAGAAGAAGCAATCTGAGATGATAAAAGCGGAGAAGATGGAGTGTTCAAAAGGACAGCGATGTTAGAGAATCATTTAAATATAGTATGACTGGCCGGTGCGGATGAAGAATGGGTTCAAGGCCAGCGTTCTGAACCTAAATAGGAATACTCGATGTACAACCCCACTTTGAGGTTTCCACATGAACAAGAGGACATCATCTCACTTAGAGCCCCAGCCAAACCTCCGTGGTGAGTTAATTGAGGTATCATTGGTGCAGGCATACGGAGCATCCTGACCGGCCAACCAACGGCGACCTTATTAAATCAAGCGTACACCTGACTCTGCACCACCTCGGCCAAGATTGAAACATGGATCGAATCGGCTCTTTCTCGGCAGATAGACTACGAAGGATTACCAGATCTACTCCAAATTCTTTTAAAGAATTTATAGAGCTGTCACCTTACAGGAATAGGCAGAAGAAGAAGTCTGAAGCATCGCAGGAGGCATCATCCAGCGCAGTTGGGTCCAGTGAAGAAGCACCAAGCGAGAGAGTTCCTTTTGACCTCTCTCCGGACTGTCAACCAATTCCAGTGGCTGCACAGCCCGTGCAACCCGTTCCACCAATGCAACCAGCTCAACCAAACCAACCAAACGCTCCAATGGCGTGGCGTCCAGCTGATGCGTCGCCCATGACATTTGCTGTCTACCATGATTTACCGAAGAATCTGGAACATTTTTGTTCCAAGTTTCATAGTGGTGACCTGAACCACACCGCAGACGAGCATATCAGGCTTTTCGAGGATCTTCTCCAAAATAGAGATATCCGAGAAGAAGATGTTGCCTGTAGGCTTTTCCCCTACACATTCGATGAGGAGGCCTCATATTGGTATATCCACTTGCCTGCCAACTCTATCCGCACTTGGCAAGAGATGAAGACTGCTTTCTTGGAGAAGTTCAGGCCACCTATTGCTCCATCTGATTTATATAGGCAATTTGTGGAAATCAAGAGACAGGAACATGAGCCTATCAGTACATTCAACAATAGATTCCACAAAGCCTACACAAGGCTAAGAGATCCTTACCTGTTAGACAATGCAGCAGCGTTGCCGATTTATTATGAGGCTTTGGATCGCCTTACGGCCATGTTTGTGAAGTCCACCAATCCACTCCCAGCAGATCTGAAGGGAGCATATGCTGCGGCAATAACAGCTAGCACAGGTTTAGGAGTAGGTATGGCTCCTGGTCCACTTAATTACTTGGGAAACGCAGCATCCCAAAATCAAATACAAGATATTAATCGGGCATTGGCTCATCAGACGCCTATGTTAAACCCAGTTCCTTCAATGGGCAACCAAATGGTCATCCATCCTGGGGCTCCTGTGTCCCAAGCACCACCAGCTCGGCCCGTATATCTCCAGAACGCGTCAACTTCGACACGGAGTCAAGAAGAGAAGGATGAAATGAGAGACTTGATTGAGCAAGTCAAAAGGCTGTCCACTGAAGTCACTTATCTGAAGGGACAAAACAGCCAAATTCAAAGTTTTCAGAGGAATTATCAAGCACCTCAGGGTAATTATCAAAGTCAAGGGTATCAAAGGGATAACCAAAATTATCAAGGGAATTATCAAGGTCCACGAAATAATAACCCAGGCTTCCAAAAGAAGACCTGGAATATTGGACCAAACAATGGTACTGTACCATCTCCCTTAGATAATCCACCAGCTGACAATCGTCCCACGAACAAAGTATTCCTAGCTGAGGCAGCACTATCAGGATGGTGCAGGCTACATAACACAGACCAACATTCTGAGCTACATTGTCGGGAGTTTCAGGTAGCCGCCGATATTTTCAGAAGTGAGAGAAGGAATTCAGAGGCGGAAGATCCTCCAGTAACCGGATACGAGATAGTTCCTGCACCGAAGTATGATCAAGCCCTTGTGATTGAAAATGTTCAATACCCGCGATACCAACAAGAGCAGAGGTTTCCTCCTGCATCTGCAAATGGCCCGGTGGAGGCGCCAAGATACCAAGGCGGTCTAGAAATTCAAGACCCATATAATCAGCCATCCACGGCGAATGATTACAATTTTCCTCCATTATACAACAGTTTTCTCGTAGAAGGAACCAAAGAAGTGCTCCAACAGGCAGCTGGAAATCCATTGAGGATATACCAGAGGAATCATCGTCAGAATGAGCCTTTAACTTCATCCGTGCCACCAAACAATTTTCAGACCCCGCCGAATCCGAATGCCACCAACGTGCCGTCTCTTCCCAGAGATTCGCCGGAGTACCACCAACAGAATACCCAGACGAGTGGAGCAAGGCAAGTTATCGCTCCAAGAACCGAACAAACCAGACAAGCTACCGCTCCCCAAGCGGGACAAACAAGACAAGTGAACCTGCCAGCAACACAGGCTCAAGCTCAGGCAAGAGATCGCCCCCGGGAAGAGCTAAAGAGGTTGAGCTCGTATGTGTTAGATGAATTCAAACGAATAAAGGTCAGCTTGCCTTTGATCGAGCTAATGAGAATTCCTGAGATTCGGGAAACACTTTTGGGCAGCTTGACCGAAATTGTTGTTCCAAGAAATGTTCCACAAAATGTACCAAACCGAGGAGTACCCATTGCTCCAGCAAACACTAACATTGCCGAATCAGAAGTAACGGCAAATATGTCTAATGTTCCGCAACAACCTTCTGGTGTTGAAGAGATGACCCAGGCATCGCCTGGGAGTTCAAATCAAAAGGATATGTCACCAGAAGAAGTCCTTATGGACACGGATATTTTTCAAGAAGAAGTCTTGGCAAATGAACAACCGCATACCCCGCCAAGGAAGGACATTGTGCCTAGGAATCAGAAAGAGAAGAATCAAGATACCAATAAGCGGGACAAACATCCGGTAGTCTTCTACCAGGGAAAAGATGAACCTGCCCCATTTCTATTATCAGTCAGGATATTTGGTAAAATGCTACACAATTGCCTAGTGGATTCCGGTGCTTCAAGCAACGTGATGCCACTTGCAATCTGCCACAGGTTGGGACTTGTACCTGCAAGAACCAACAAGAAGGTCACACAGTTAGACAAAACAGAAGTCCCAGTTACGGGAGAATTGAACAATATCTACATGCAACTAGCTGCAGACCCAAGGATACAAAGTTGCATAGATATTTCAGTGGTAGATATTCCTGACGGGTACGGCATGCTCTTGAGTAGAGACTGGGCGAGAAGATTAAACGGGTATATTGCCACAGAATTTTCCCATATGTGGTTGCCGTGGAAAGGAATCCCAAACCAGATACGGATTGATAGCACCCCAAGACTCAGGTTAATGATTACTGAGTACGGAGAGCATAATGAGATCTTATTTTTAGAGACAGATTTAGGCACTTATAGGCCTACAACAAATGAAGTTCTCATGTTGCAAGGATCAATCCAGGGAAATGACCAAATATCTGATTCCACAAATGTGTTGATTGAGAGAGGAGAAAGCTCCCAAGACAATGATACAAGAATGTTTGAAAGCTTTAGAAACTTTGTTTGGAAGAGTGTCCAAATGAAAATGGAATTACAAGAAGATGTTCAGATTCAAGATTTGTTGTTACCAAACTGGTGCCGAGTGCATAACACGGCCCATTCAGAATTCATTTGCAAGATGTGCCATATGGCCGTAAGAGAAGTGCAAAGAAGTATCCCACAGACATTAGGTTTTCCTGATCATATAGAAGTCAATCATATCGATGGCTTTTCTTCAGTAAGAATACAGGAAGTAGAATCCGAGCAGGAATGTCAGGAAGAAAATGAAAGCCCACAAACTCCACGGTCTTCACAGCAAGAACAAGTCTGGATCTTGAAGTTTGACGGATCCCGATCAAAGAAGGGAGCTGGAGCTGGTTTCGAGTTGATCAGTCCAAAAGGAGAGGTATTTCTTGCAGCTCATAGATTGGAGTTCCCATGCACAAACAACGTAGCAGAATATGAATCCTTGATTCATGGGTTACTCCTGGCACTTAGAAAAGGAGCAAGAGTACTATATGCTCTTGGAGACTCGGAAATAGTCGTGAAGCAAATAAAGAAGCAATATGTTTGCCACAATAAGAGACTGACTTGCTATCGCAACAGGGTGTGGGATATAGTCGATAGCTTTGATGCTTTCAATATTCAGTCCATGAGCCGAACGAATAATCAAGTGGCAAATTCCTTGGCACAAGCAGCCAGTTCACTGGAGCCGCTAGCCATGGACGGCATAAGTCAGTTCACGGTGGAATTGTCATCCCTACCATCCATTCCGGATAATATTACAAACTTCCAAGTTTTCGAGGATGACGACCACATTCGTGAATTTTTGACAAATTCCGATGTTTTTGCAGCCCAAGTCATTGAAGAAGAGGAGACTCAGAAGGAAGCCGAATTTGATGAGGATGGCATCCTGAACTTAAAGACAAATATCATTCCAAGGGGAATGATACAATTAGAAAGAATATTTGATCAAGATCAAATCGATCAGATGAAAAGCCGAAGGATTGAAGGTGATCAGTACGAAAAAGTAAACCTAGGAGCAGAGCGCGAAGCTAAAAATGTATGCATAGGGAAGACTTGCACGCCTGAAGAAAAGATGGGAATTATTCAGAGTTTGAGACAGTTCCCTGACGTCATAGCATGGAGCTACGAAGACCTGAAGACCTATGATACTTCCATTATCACACATACAATTCCGCTCAAGCCAGGAAGTAAGCCTTTCAAGCAGCGCCAGAGACCAGTAAATCCATTGCTGGAACCACTGATCCATCAAGAAGTAAAGAAATTATTGACAGCAGGAATCATTTTCCCAGTGCGCCACTCAACGCGGGTCGCCAATCTCGTCCCAGTGCGGAAGAAAAACGGAGAAATTAGGCTATGCGTGGATTTCCGGAATTTGAATAGAGCCTCCGAAAAGGATAATTACCCACTACTGTCACTAGATGAAGTACTACAGATTGTCAATGGCTCACGAATGATGTCCTTCTTGGACGGATATTCGGGGTATAACCAGGTCCTAGTAGAGTATGAGGACAGATTGAAAACAGCGTTCACCACCAAATGGGGAACCTTCGCCTATAAAAGAATGCCCTTCGGACTAATTAACGCAGGGGCCACATTTCAGAGGGCCATGGACATCGCCTTCCGGGATTTGATTGGAAAATGTATAATCATCTACATGGATGATTTGACAGTGTTTTCAAAGAAGAGAGAGGACCATGTAGAAGACTTGAGGAAAGTGTTTCAAAGATGTCAAAGGTATGGGATTTCCTTAAATCCAAAGAAATGCATCTTCGGGGTCACCGAAGGCAAATTGCTAGGTCACCTAATCACTGAGAAAGGGATATTGATTGACCCTGAACGCGTGGAGGCAATATCGAGGATTCATTTGCCTTCCAGCCAAAAGGAATTGAGATCTTTCTTCGGGAAGATCAACTTTGTCAGAAAATTTATTACCGGTTTTGCCGAGATAGTAAAACCTTTGAATGAAATGTTAAAAAAGGATGCAAAAATGGAGTGGACCGCACCAACAAAGAAGGCATTTGAAGAGATCAAGCAGGCTATCGCTGATGCTCCTGTCTTGGTTAGCCCAGATTATACGAGGCCTTTCTATTTATACTCCTTTGCATCAGAACATTCCTGTGCGGCGATGTTAACTCAGAGGACAGAAGAGAGGGATGAACATCCTATAGCTTTCATGAGCTCACCGCTCAAAGATGCCGAATTAAGATATCCAAGTGTTGAGAAGCAGGCCTATGCGCTGGTAAAGGCCATCAAAAAATTCAGGCATTATATTTTGAGGAGTAAGGTCTTCGCCATCATTCCTGATGCAGCTGTTAAGGCACTCTTAATGCAGAATGAGCTAGGAGAAAGAAGAGGAAAGTGGGTCGCCACTATCCAAGAATACGATATTGAGTTACAGCCGATGAAGCTGGTCCGCGGACAAGCTCTAGCTCAGACAATGGCCATTGAAGGGCCTGGATTAATACAACAGACATATGTATTGACAGGCACTCCCCCAAAAGAGTGGTACTACGATATCCTTGCATACTTGACAAATTACAAGTATCCTGCACAAATGAATCCTGCACAAAAGCGAGCCTTCAGACTCAAATGCCAACGCTACATGCTCCAAGGCTCCACCCTCCATAGAAAGAATCATGAGGGTATTTACTTAAGATGTGTAGGAAACGATGAAGCTAAGAGGATTATGGAACACTTCCACTCCAAGTTCGGGACAGGACATGGAGGAAGTCAGGCGACAACTTACCAGATCTTAAGAGCAGGGTACTATTGGCCCTCTATATTCAAAGATGCATATGAACATGTTAAAACTTGTCATACTTGCCAAATTACTGCCACACGTGAAAAGAATCCTGCTATGCCATTACAGCCAATCACGGAAGTGAAACCATTTGCAATGTGGGGCCTCGATTTTATCGGCATGATAAACCCACCATCTTCAGCACAACATCGTTATATTTTGACAGCAACAGATTATTGCACCAGATGGTCTGAGGCGCAGGCACTGAAGAATTGTACCACAGATGTAGTCATCAAGTTTTTAGAAGAGCATATCATCACCAGATTCAGTTGCCCTAAGGCCCTTGTTTGTGACAATGGATCTGCATTTACCTCATTGAAGTTTTCGAATTGGGCATTTGATTATGGGATCACATTAAAGTTTTCTTCAAATTACTACCCCCAGGGTAATGGACTGGCAGAGTCCACGAACAAGAATCTACTCAACGTCATCAAGAAACTGTTAGATCAGAATCCGAGAGATTGGCATTCCCAACTTAAGTTTGCTCTATGGGCAGACAGGACTAGAGCCAAAAGATCATTGGGAACCTCTCCATATCACCTAGTTTATGGGCAAGACCCTGTCTTCCCCATCCAGCTAAGGATTCCGACACTCAGATTTATGCATGAATATTTAGACCCAGATGACAGAGTGCAGATTCGTCTATCACAATTGTTACTACTGGAAGAACAGAGAGATCAAGCTCTCGAAAATTTTGCCAAACACCAAGGAATTGTCAAAAGATGGTTTGACAAACGTGCTACAACGAAGTCTTTCAGAATATCTGACCTGGTCCTATATTGGGATAAAGCCCATGAACGAAGAGGAGATCATGATAAGTTCGAGAACTTATGGAAGGGACCATTCCAGATTGCTGAGATATTGGGAGAAAATGCATTTAAGTTGAAGACCTTGACAGGGGAAGACGTCCCACTGCCCGTCAACGGGCAATTTCTGAAACATTATTTCCTACCCTAAGTTCCTTGATGGAGCTTGCTTGTATGTAGTTAGAGTAGTTGCTTTCGGGTTTTTGTTTTTTTGGCTTTCTTTAGATTAGTTGTTTTTCCTTGCTTTCCTTAGAGTAGTTGTCTTTGTTTTCTTAGATTAGTTGTTTTCTTAGTTTAGTTTGCTTTTGTTTGGGCTTTGCTTTGTTTTGCTTTCAATAAGGAGGGTGTCCCATTCTGCGGGAAGGGTGATGTTGCTTACACGCACATATTTTGGCTCGACCTTGCTAAGGAAGGTTGTGAATATTCCTCGGGTAAGCATTTGTGGAAGATCTATGAATCTGGAATTAATTATTTCTAAAGTGTCCTAAGGTCAAGGGTAGTACTTGACTGGGAAGGAAGTCATCTATTGTGTCCTGACACCGAGTCTTGTAGTTATTACATTTTACACACTTAAAGAGTTCTCTGAGTCAGTGTGGTCTCCTAGGTAAAGTTGTTGGCTAGAAAGTAATCAAAAGTCTTGCTTCAGCGCCACTATAATGCTCAAGCCCAGGTGAGCTTCACTGCTTACAAACCAAAGTGTGGAAATATATGAAAAGAAAGAATATCAAAATGAATCAAAAGAAAAGAATGAAAAATCAAAACACTTGGTTTTTTTTGGGTGTGCGGAAATCTCTACAGGTGTACCAAAGAAATCAAAACAAAAAGAAATAAATCGCCGGAAGTAGAGCAATCTCCGTGACATTATAGCAGATAACCTCGCCGGGGCTATGGACGCTCGCTGGCAGCGAGGCTCTATCCAAGGATGCTTTTGGAGCTAAGACCCAAAAAAAATATACTGAAAAGTCATCACGGAACCAAAGAGTCATGTTGGTCTTAAGAGACAGGAATGAACCCATGTGCACACACTTATAACTGAAGGATAAGATGTCTTGATATAATTTAGGATTTCTCTTCCCTTTTGAGTACTCTTCTTGGTCAAAGGATAAGTTAGGCAGAATTAATTCAAGATTCCGGATTCGAAGTGAATATTATCTTTGGAATGTTCAGGAACATTCCCCACGTGGAGTCGCCAGATGTTGTGACCTTTTCACACATCGCCCCATCGCTGATGGGGACCCCCAGTTGCCTGCTAGTTTTTAGGGTTTTGTCTCCTTGCAACGGTTACGAGAGATCACTTTGCTTAGAGTTTCCAGTTAGTTCGTCAAGGGTTACCCGAACCAAGTCATTAATTCATGTTTGAATCAGTGCGTAGATGTCATGGGAGCGCTCAGAAGGCCCAAGAGACGAAGATCGACTGTGAATTCGGCCAATTCTAAGACTTCCTATTTTTTAGGAAAAGTTGCTTTTTCGATTTTTCATTTTTGGCATTTTTGGACCAAACAGGGTTCCCTATTTTTTAGGGTTGCTTTTTCTATTTTTAGAAAGTTTCTATTTTTGGAAAGTTTCTATTTTTGGAAGGGTCCCGAGTTCTGAAAACGCACTCAGAAGTTTGAAAAACTCACCAGAACTCTCAGAAAATCAAAAAGTAAAAATTTGAAAAATTTGAAAAATTTGCAAAAAAAGTTCAAAAACATGAAAATCAGACTGAAAACGTTCGAAAATCTGGAAAAAACCAGTCAAAAACCAGTCCAAAATCACCCAGATCTGAGGTCAAAATCTTAAAAATCAACTCAAACATGGTGAAATTTGTGAGAAATCTGTGCAATTCTGGAAAATTCGCCATGAAAGAAGGATGAAGAGAGGTAGGTGAAGGTCTGGAATGTCATAGAATTCGCCCAGCAGCACTAAGGAAGCCTGTCCAAACACTTAAGATACATGTCCATGCATGCTCCAAAGTCCGCCCTTGCATCTTGAAGAATATCCTTGGACTCTTCAAAGTCCGCCTTTGATATTCATGCAACCTTGGAAGTCCGCCATCCACCAAAAGGCATGTCCAAAAGGTTGATGAAGTCCGCCATGTGTAAGGAAGGAAGTGCTGAAGAGTTTAGAAGTCCGCCATCCACTAAAAGGCACATCCTAAGGAGTCTTGAAGTCCGCCATATGCAAGAGGGATATCCAAAAGGTCTCCAAAGTCCGCCACACTTGTGCTAGGAAGTTCCAAAGTCCGCCCAGCACTAGAATGCATGTCCAAAGAAGGTTCAAAGTCCGCCCTCCACTTAGAAGCTCGTCCAAAATGCTTGAGAAGTCCGCCCTTAAAAGGTGGGACTTGGCTGAAAGTCAAATAAAGTCCGCCTAGACTTATGAAGTAAGAAAAATTGAAATTTTACTAAGTGTTGATGCCTACCAAGGGAAAATTTCGAAATTGGTTAAGTATGAAGGCTTAAAAGGGTGGAAAATCCTTTCCAAAAGGATAAAGTGATGAGATCAAACGCTAAGATGCCAAAGAAATTCGCCCTAGAAAAGAGGGACGTTCAAAAATGTTCATCCCAAAGACCATACAAAGTCCACCATGCACTTGGAAGAAGTTGGTAAAATAGCAAAGACATCCATGACGTTCGTCCAAGATGCCAAGGAAGTCCGCCCAAGATGATAAGACGGTAAGATTTTTGGCTAAGTGTCAAGGCCAAATCCAAAGAAAAGTTCTAAAATTCGCCTAAGTATAGAGGCTAATGGATGAGAAATGAAGACGTTGGCTAGACATCCGGACACTTTCGAGAGGATAAATGCCAAGATTGAAAGGACATGTGCTAAAGAACGTCAGGATATGGCGAAGAATGAAACGGAATATGCCTAACACAATGAGGGAAAAGAGGCAAAATTTGCCTAAGTATGGAAAATGCGAAGAAATTGTCAACTTTGGCTAAAGAAAAATGCACGAGGTAAAGGGAAAGGAAGGATCGTCCTTGACCAAAAGGATGAAGAATATGTCAGACGTCAGGAAAATTCAACCGGCAAAGACATTCGGACAAGGATATTGCCTAGAAAAATTCGACCGAGCAAGGAAATATTTGATTTTGGCAGAGGAGAATAAGCTTAAAATCTCGCCTTGGCAAAGAAAAATGAGGATCTGGCAATGAAATCTTTGACGGAATGGCTTGAATTTTGGTTTGGCTAGACGAAATGAAGGACGAAATCGGAAAACAAACTCTTAGCCAAGAAAAACGGAAGAACAATCAAGATAGCCATGGGTCCAAGACGAACGGGTTGGAATTAATTAAAATATTTTAATATTTTAATAATTAATTCTCAACTATTTGGAATTTAAAAATACCTTGGACATAATCAAATTTGCCAGACACGAATCGGAAGAAAACGAAGTACGCCAGGCAGAGATGAAATCCGGCAAGAAAATTAAATTCATCACGAATTTAATTAAATATTTAACGTTTATTTAAAAATTCGAAAAATCAAAAGATAAGTATTAAATGAAAAAAATCGAATTTTTGAAGATCAAGGAGATTTGTCCGGATAAGTTCGAGACTGAGCCTTGTCGGAAAATAAAAGGAAAGTTGCCTGTTTGGAAAATGAAAACAAATCGAGGATCAAGAAGAAAGATGGCAGTTGCTAAATCGAATTCAATCCTTCAGCATTATAATGAGTTTCAGCTACTCATTTTTCCACACACAGCTGAAGAGAAATTTGATCTTTCTCGAAATCGTCAGGCAATCAATTCATCAATAGGCAAAGTCGAATTGTCCAGAAGGATAAGCAGTGTTATGCTGAGGAATTTCTCGCAGGAAAAGAAAAAGAGAGTTTTTCAAAGCTGAATTCTTCTTGAAGAGGGGCGCACTTTTCAAAAAAATCAGATTTTTAAATCTGATTTACATTCGACGATCCTTCACTGAGGTTTGAGGATTGGTTGATTAAATTTGCTATCTTTTTATGCCCTTTCCTCTTGACGAAGTTCTGGCAAGAATTTTCAACTCCATCAAAGTCACTTTCAGCTTGCTTTTTCGCAATATTTTAATTATTTGAACAGCTGAAAGTTATTATTTTTTTCGAATCCAAGGCACGAGGTTTAAACTATTTTAAAAGTCTTTTTATTAATGTTAATTTTATGACTGCAGGTTGACGGACACGGCAGGAGGATTATCAAGGAAGCTGAAAATGAAGTTCGCCAATAAGGGTGCCCAAAAGGAGACCAAGGTCATCTCAAAGTGGAAGAATGTTGTAGATACTGACCTCGGACATGTGGATTTTGACGAATTTAAGCAAAGAGTATACGGTCAGAAGGGACTTCCCACAGCAATAGCCATAAGAATGGTCAGAAACGGGATCTTCCAAGCAGCTGGATTCCCACCGGCCATGGATTGTGCTGAGTTAATGGTGGAATGTGCTCGCCATTATGATGCTCAAAAGAGACAGATCATCGCCCCTGACGGACGAGTCTTGGCACATTTGAATGAAGTTGTAATTCAAGAAACCTTTGGCATCCCTAAGCATTCAAGAACGATCTATAAGACCAAAGAAGAAACCAAAATGCTATATGACAGCAAGGCAGATTTGTGCGCCACCACAGTCAACAAGGTATGGATGGACAAGCCAAAGCCATCAATCAAGAAGATGCCCAAGAGACCTCGCCGCACGGATTTCAAGGAAGATTTTGGAGATATCGTGCTGATGCTGAACAGGATCGCAGGCAATCCGCAAGGCGCCTTCTTTGAGAGCTGGATGTACTACTTCATCGACGAGGTCACCGCCGGAGTTAAGATGTTCAACTGGTCACGGATGATAAGTGACAACCTTCACGAGCAACTGATCAACCTTGAAGAGACTAAGTCTTTTCACATGAGTTCATATGTGATATACCTATTGGCCAGATCATACAGATATCCAGGACTGGTCTGCAAAGGCAGAATTGGCAATGGAGAGAACGAGCTCAGGCCTTACGACTGCTATCCTCAGCTCCAATTGAAAGAAAAGACTCACTTCAGGAGGGTGCATGATGCATTCCTAATGCATATCACCAGAAAGCTCCAAGGAGGAATACATCAAAGGCTGAGCCATGAAGCAAAAAGCCTTATCAGCAAATACGGGTCTTGGTTCATCCAATTCCCGAAATTCACATATATCAAGATCCAGGGATTTACTGGAAATCCCTATAAATTGCCTATCTATCCGACTAATCGGATGGTATTGCTCGAGGTTTTGAGACAATTAGAAGAGTACCAGAATATTCAGAGGCCGACCAAGAAAGCGTCCGTCACATTCCCTTTTTTCATCGGGAACATGCTAGAGTACTGCCCATCCGCCCAAGCAGCTGAGAGTGCACGGCTGGAGATCCAATGGTACCCTTTCACGGCATACAAGTCCAGGGTCAATTATGACCCACATCATAATATCCGGACGGTGGAAGGAAGGAGATATAAGCACAGGGCAGAACTGGAGGATTATTGGGCAAATGCTGCCGATGAATACGAGATCAGACGGAAGATGTGGTCCAGGATGTCCGTAGATTTTATGAGAACAATTGAGTTCTGCCGAGTACCTGATCAGCTTCAGGATGACGGAAACCACGTCCAACCTCGCTTTGAGGAAAGCAGACCTCTCCCTCCAGTAAAATGGTCAGAGCCAGAGCATGCAGACCTAGCCACCCTGATGAGGCCAGTGACGAAATATTCTCAGTGGTGGGTTGATGATCATGTTCAGGAATTGAGACAAAAAGGAATCACGCTCACATATGATCTGTTGAGCGAATCAGAGTCATATTCCTCTAATGCCGGGGCATCCCATCAAGACTTGGTTGGGATTGGAGAGAAAAGAAAAGAAATGGTGCCAAGTGCAGAACCTGTTTCCAAGAAGCATAAAGGAGGACCTTCTCGGTCAGCGGCGTCCAGGAATGTTGACCATTTGGTGGCTAATATAGACGACTCCTTGGTTGAGATGCTCGAACCTCTTGCAGCTCAGGAAGTGAACAATGAACCTATCCAATTAGATGATGAAGAGCCTGCATCACCAGTAGGCACAGAGATTTTAGGTTCAGACAATGACATGGATGTCCGGGATAATGACTTAGAGGAAGGAATGATTTCCGCCCTCAGAGGAGTCATGGATGTTCCAAACGAAGACGAGGTCCAAGTGGAGGATGGCATTGAACAGTCAACCATTCCAGACTGGCTATTAGAAAGAATGAAAGTTCAGGTGCCTGCTGAGGCTCAACAGGAAGAAGAGGACGATACTGCCGATTTCTTGGCAAGATTAGAACAAGTTGCTACCAAGAAGCCCGCCAAGAAGTTTTCCACCATCCAGAGGAACGAGACAGGTAACCGTTCCGTGCACATTGCAGTACCTACAGTGAACAAGCCACAGGACGAAATCACTCCGCAGGAGTATGCTATCACCACTGTTGACCTTGGTCCGACCTCGAAAGGTCAGGAAGTAGAAGAGTTAGATAATTCCGTCTCGACCATCAAAGCGAGACTGGAAAAAGAAGTGGCTAAGAAGAAGGAGTACAAGAAGGAGGTCGAACGTCTCAAAGAATATATTCATCATTTGACCCAGCCACTTGATCAGGGCAATGCAACTGTTCCTCCTCTCCTCAATTCATCACAGGAGATGACTCAGGAAGTTGAGCATGGAATGGTGACGGCCAGGGAAGCACAAGACTGGATGGCAAGTGAAGGCACGGAAGCGGCCTTGTTCATGGAGAGGTTGGCGCTTGCTTATGGACGAACCTCTTCGTTTCTTTCTAGGTTGATGGATATGGCAGAGACATGGGATGGCATCCCGGATATGCAAGAAAGGCTTATTCCGAGCCTTAGGATTTTGAAGAGCACTCCGAGGGAGGAGTTAGTTGATAAAAGGGTGATCGCTGCAGGGGCAGCGTATGATTTTCATCACTGGTTTTGGGCAGTGACAATAAGAGAAGAAGTATTGGAGAAGGCGAGAATCGATGGGCTTGGAATTGAAGAACAGGTCAGGAAAATCCAGGAGAAGATGTGCATGATAACTACAGATGTGTTCGACCGTGAAGTCATCCGGGAGAACAACATGCAGTTAGAGAGACTGAAGCAAAAAGTTCAAGAAACTTTCTTCTCGACCACTGGACCATTTTCGAAGCAGGACTTCACGAGAGTGGCAAGACTCTCATCCATTCGAAAGGAATTTGAGAAGCAGGAGGCAGATTGGGAAGGTACTTTTGCCAGATGCGCCGAAAAGTTGGACGGACTCGAATTCCGGATCAGCATGTTACCTCCTGTCACGATGGACGAAGTCATTGCCGTAGTGTCTAGATTCGCCAAACACAATGCCACTCGAATGGATAAGGACGCCTCTCCTTGATTATAGCTGGAACTGCCACTTTTTTGATAGTTTTCTGATGGTTAACTCTTGTTGTTTTGGGAAACCCTAATTAGGGTTTAGTTGTAACAATCTGGGCCGTTAATCTTGTTTAAATCTCGGCCGTCTATTTCATTTTTGGAGCTCTATATAAACTAGTACTCTCTCATTTTTCTGGTGTGGAGACTTGTTATGTATATTGTCGCATTGAGACTATTTTGAATGATAAAAGCTCTTGAGCATGATTTGCCTTGAATCACTTCTTATTGTTGAATAGTAAGCGAGGTTACATATTATCTTCCACCATAGATTAGAATTAAAGTTAGATTAAATAGAATTTGCTTTGAAAAGTTGTTAATTGAATGAAAGATTGATCGTATCGACTCATTGGTGAAGTGTAGCTCATACTTTCTTCGGGTGGATGATTTTCATCCGATGCGTAAAGTTAGCCTGAGCTCCTAAGTGTGGAAGCCTAACTTCAACCTTATCCAAGGTTTGAATATCATTCTCACAACCCCTTTGAAGATTGCACCCATTTTTGCGTATGTTGTCCAACAGGAGGCGAAACAAAATGTGGTTTATTTCGCTTCACCAAGTCCTTACTGTCTCTTGATTTCTTAGGCTTAGACTAGATTCCCTAAACCCTATTCTTTTTGCCATTTTTTTGAGATCCACAATTGAAAGTCCTAATTGAGAACCTACAAAGATAAATTTCCTAAGTCCCCGAACTTGTGCAGACTTTCTACGTAAGTCCCCTTGTTTATTACCAGCATTATCACAACGACCATTGAGCTTATCCACACGTCGAGACCTGACTAAAGAAACCTTGGAATCGCCTATGCGGTGGTTTTTCAAGAGAGAGGATATAAGTGTGTCTTTGGACTATTAGATGTTTGGTGGAGATGTCAGCACATCCGCAGGGCCACATTTTGGAATTTTTACTCCGCGAAGACAATGGAAAATTCAACAAAAGGGGGGGTTCACTCGAACCAGGGTCCATTCGAACCCTGGTTCTGACGAACCCCCAAGGGGGGTTCGCTCGAACTTGGGTTCATTTGAACCCCCCTTTTTTTCCCTTCTCCCCCTCTTCCACCAAATGCAAAAATTTTCCCTTCGAAGCTCAGGTTGAGGATAAAAATGGAGGAGACTTCACAGACCCAACTAGATTATGGCAGTCCTCAGAATGAGCTATCCATCGAATACAATTTTAATATGTTTTGGTTTTATTATGTACATTTTATTTTTTAGTTTGATTAAATATAGGTTTTTCACCAAAAATCAAGCTCTTCATTCTGCGCATGTGGAAAAGTAGCAGATTATCAAAAAAATTTGAAAAATATCAATGCACTAGATATTGATGTCCTTGATCCAACAAAAAAAAATTGAATTTCGATACATACAAAAAAAGTTATGCTTTAGCCAGTGAATCATGTCTAAATTGTAAAAGGTTTGACTTTGAAACTTAACTAAGAAAAAAATATTCAATGAAATGCTATGAAACCAATTCCATGCAATAGAGATCGTAGTTACAAATCTAAATTCGAAAAAATTAGAATTTTATCCTTCATAGAAAAAAGGTTATGTGTTAGCCAGTGACATCACTCTTTAAAAATGGTGTTTACATTTAAAAACTAGTTTTTGTAGGAGATGGAATTTAAAGAAGTACAATCTTATTCGAATTTTTTTGAAAAAATATATTTAGAATCTATAGACAAAATGTCACAAATCACTAGTTTGCATCATCTTCAAATTCCTCACAGTTTAGCTGCTATAGGTGCCCAAAAGTGAAGATTTAGTTAAAAAAATTCAGTTCAATGTCCAGTTTGGCCAAAAATTGTAAACCAATATTGTGGGATCACCCATAGTCACTGGAAATGTATCCTTCTAAGCATGATGCTACCTTTACATATAAAAACCTGGAAACACAAGCTTAATGGCTGCTAGAAAGAAATACATTGCAGTGAACAAAGAAAATGTCTTACTTGAGAATAATCAACAACCAGAGAAACTATCAGCACTCAAAACTATCATCATAACCAAAAACTTAACATTCAATCTTTGTTGAAATTCACTTTGCCTTGTACTAAAATGAAATTTATATTAGGTAGGAAGAAGGATAAAGATTATATATCTAATAGGAAGAATGATAAGGATAGACATATAAAATTGCTGAGAAAATAATAATAAAAAAATCCACAAACAAAATTCATTGTATTGAAATAAACTTGAAATATATATTGTTTTTTACTTAGTTATTTAATTGTCATACAAAATTTGACTTAACTACGTACAAACATTGAGCAAATCATTTTTCAATTGAAAATGATTCAAAAATATTAAGCATTGCTTGCCCAATAGAATTTAGAGCAACAACCATGCTCATTTGAACATTGACCTTTTGATCTTCCAACTTAATCATTTTTTCATCAAACAATTCTCCCTTACTTAAATGCCTTTCCATTAGAGCATATTCTTTTTCATGGCATTTCATACGTCCCTCCTTAGCAACTTGCAATATAGAAACAACTAATTTGTTGTTTTCAATTATAGTGTCTTTCATAGTAGTAGTTTTGAATGTTGATTTCCTCTTTTTACTAGTGTACCCTTTTTCTATTTCACTGTTAGTGTTTTGTGAGCCTTGACCTATTGCATTCACCGTTTCAAATTCGTCCACTGGGGTATTTTCATTTGGAGATGAAATGTTCTCACTAAATGTATATTTTTTCTCTGAAGTATCAATACTATATTCCCAGGATTAATAGCTCTATCTAACCCAAATTTGATCTCCATTGCATCCATCAATTCAATAGGAAAGTTTGGTGGAAGCTTTTTTTCATCTCTCTTTGCTAGTCATATTCCAATAGCTATCATGGCTAGAGGGAATATGTGACTTGTAATCGTTGATCCTTTTATATTCTAGAAAAATATGCTCCCATTGATCTTGGCATTGGTTTGTTGTCCAAAGGACACCATGACAAGAACAGTAGTCTTGAACTAGTTTCCACTTTTCAACAAAAGTTGTAGTTTTTTTCATTTCCCCACCATTGACTACTACATCTTTCTCAATGTGTTTTGCTTCAATGAGGACCATGGTGTCAGAAATGTTCCAATGTGTCCTTCCCTTCTATGATGGAGGAACCAAAGATGGTTTATCTTGTCCATTTGATTGTTTGGATGGTAGGTGAATTTCAGTAGGAGAAGAAACATTAGTATATTGCTCAAATGGAGTAGAGTTGAATGTTTCTTCATTTTCCCTATTTGTACATGGAGGAAAATCAAGTATGACTAGTTCATTAACTGTTTGTATACTCGGGACAAAATCGGGGAGGTCATCATCTATCGAATATATATCTTCTAGGTCATTTTGTGATTGCATTGCACTGAACCTCCTAAAACCAATCTTTGTAGGAATTGGACGATGCAAATTCCTCTCCATGTTAATGCCAACTAAAAAGGTTTCTTCACAAACTACAATCAAATATACATTCAAAAGTTATAATATTTAATGAAAGGATTGGGTTGATAGACATAAATGCACACAAGAGATAACTACTAATTTTTATTTTTTTGAAAAACATACCAAAAACAATCATTAAAAATATTTCATATAGCATGTACTAACAAAGGGAAATTGATTGCAATAATGAATTTGGAATTATATATTGGTTATTAAGAATCATGGCACACAATGGTGGCTTCCTATTCATGCCTGCAACTTTAAGCAAACAACCCAAAATGAATTCACTCTACTACTATTTTCAAGATGCTGTGAAAGAGATTGGCCTTTTCTTATCACTCTTGTTGCTCGCACCTTAATGATGAAGGACCTAAGGTCGAGTATGACCACTCAGTGGTTGGAACCATAGCAACAAAAATCTTTTGGGGAAAAAATTGGCAAACCAAAAGTATAAGATTTTTTGAAAAAATTAGGAAAAAATCGGATTTAAAAAAAACACATAAAAAATTGTAGAACAAAAGATTAAAACTATTTTTTTTGAAATTGAAAGGCATTTCCATAGCATAGAGATATAGAGAGCAAATAAAATAAAGAGTTTAACTGATGAATTGTAGAAAATAGATTTTTGTAGTTTATATTCATATCACTGATTACATTTATTGCATTGCACATCTTTCAAACTCAAAGGATTACTTCACATTGCATAACTAATAACTAGATGTTGATAGATGACAAAATTTCAATTACAATATAGTTTTTTACAAAGTCAACCTAAGCAGTTATGCAATTACTTTACATTGCATAACTAATAACTAGGAGCAACTGCCAATTGCATTAGCTTGTCATGGCATGAACCATGAGACCACATTTCTTTGAGGAATTTTTTCAAACAGTTCACTGCCTTGTCTATGCTACAACATTTTTCATACATGTCTACCAAAGCATTTTAACAAACAGTTCACTGCCTTACTGCTATGGCTAAAAGCCTAAAACAGGTGCTTTCAAACAAGCTATGGATGCTTGGAAAAAATCTATCAAAGCATAATAGTAAGCAACAAGCTATGGTCTCATGGATTTTTTGTTTACGTGATAATCAACACAATTTTATTTGTTTTTTTTTTTTTTTTGGTAGGTTTTAAATGCATTTTCTAGCGATTTTACAATTTTAAATGGGAAAAAATTGAAGTACTTACTACCTATCTTAGTGTTAATATTTCACAATTTTTGTTCAATCCTTTTGTTGCTCATTACTAAGTGATTAATTTTTGGCATCTCCTCAGACATCAACAGTGGGATAATGGCCTTACTAAAATGCGCCTTGAGAAGAGAATATTTTTGGAAACCTAGTATTATATGGTAAAAGACTAGAGTAATGTAGAAGAATTATTATCATTCCATGTGATAAAACAAAAAATAGAAAATAATAAAATCATGAATGTACCTTACAATATATAGTGGGAGAAATCCATAACTTATGATAAGAACTCGTAGTGATAAATGAATAGACAAAATGATGCATAGATTAATTGGGTTGGTATATTTACAGAGCTTATATTGAGAGTGATAAAGATATACACATACTAAATTGAACTTCGCAAATGGTAATTCTTATATTTATTTTGCAAATAAACAAACCCAAATTACCATAAATAATATAAATATATATTTATTTTCCAATATACAAAGCCAATTTGATAGAAACTATTTAATATACCTCAACACACAATAAAACATCTCAATAGATGCTTAGAAACAAATAATAAATTCTATTGAACAAATAAACATTGAATTATGGATTACCACTCACAAATACTCAATGAACAATAATTTTTGCAATATGTAGACTTAATGATTATTATTCCTTTTTCTAAGTACAAAATAGAACTTGTCTATACTGTTTATAGAGCAATTGCATGAAAATGAATGAAATCTAACACATGCACCTGTCAATCAAACTAATGATTAAAATTATTACAAAGTATCATTTAAAAGCTCACAACTCTCACATGATGTAATAGACAATCTAACTATAGCCAACACCAAGCTAATAATAGAGATGCTAAGAAAAGAAGAAATCTAATAATAGTGTGGGCTTTGACTAAAAATTGTAAGTTCAAAATATGCTCTTATTCTAAAAAATGGTGATAGCTAAAAAGAGAACAAGCTATATTTAATGTTGGCTATAAATAGAAGTTTGGATAGGTGATGATGCCTTCTATTTTGATGGAGTCTAATAAATCCTCTTAATTCCTCTCAAACTTCTGAAAAATTAACTTCAACACTTTTAAAGCAGGGCATGCCTCACTTCGTTGAATTTGTATTTCATCATCTAAATGCTTCTAAATGTTTGAAAAAGTTTTTCAAATTCCCCTGAAAAAGTTTTTCAAATTCCCCTACTTCTGACTGATATTCCTTTTGATTATACAAATAAATGTAAGAATCAAGCACTGTCATACTTGATTTTACTACCATTTTGACTGTTTTTCTTCAAAAATTGCCTCCTGCTAATATAAAAAACTGTTGTTCTTTCACTTTGTGAAGACTGGAAAATGTCAAAAGAAGGAAATTTATGTGGAAGATGACCATTACACCAGCACATTCATTAAAATTATGCATTTTGCACTTAACTAGAAAAATACATTAACTTGTGTTGAGTTTGCAATGCTTGAAATCAAACCTCAAATATGGAGAAAAAAATAATCAAGCTTATTATGATTTGGCTACATAAAATCCTCTTCAGTCCAAGTGATTATGGTGCAACAGCAACATGGTGCATTTGTAAAGACAGTGACTCAGGCATCCCACTTACTAAAGATATGATGTTATTTTTTGAAAAAATGAAATCAATTTTGATGATGTGATAAATAGGCTTGGTATTTTTAGTGAAGCATCAAGAGCCAAAAATCTCTAATAATAGATCTACTATTCTAAATTGGGAAAGTAATCCTTCAAAGTGGAGAAAGAATAAGAATTGGAAATGGGGAGGCCTAAGTGTAATGGTTAAACATTTAGGGATCTCTTTTGTCATTTCTCCATCCTTGAAAGATATGTGATATTAATTATTTTCGAAGATTGAGAATAAGAACAAAAATTGGAAAACTCATCTACTCTCGCTTGTTGGAAGATTGTAGGTTACTCAAAAATTTATTTCTTCCCACTAAATATATTTCTCCTTTGCATGGTTATTTGTGAATTGTTATTTTGATAAAATCCTAAATATTGTAAGAGAATCTTTATAGACATAAAGTAAGGGAAATAAAAAAATCCATGCTATCAAATGATCTTAGTGTTTTTCGAAAGGTACTAGAGGTCTACGATTGAAAGAACTTAGGATTCAAGGTATTGCTCCAGCTGTAAATTGGATTATCAATGCATTTAATGGTTCTAAATCTTTGAATATCCTTATTAGGAATAATCTCTCTTTTTAAGCCCAAGAAGGGAATGAATTGGAAGTCGCATCATATGCTTGTTTGGTAATTTTGAAGTTCAGATTTTTTTCTATTATGTTTAGGCACCGACAACCTAACAAGTTATGTGCATGTAGTCACATGTCCAGGACTAGCATATGTTTATTAATAAATTCGGTCTGGACCTAGTGATGTTCCCCAATACTCTTTAATAAATTAATAGAGGAAAAAAATGAAAATGTATTTGTTACTCTACAAATGTTGTCAACACAAACTATTTATTTTGATTGGTAGATTTACTTTTCTAAAATTAAAAGAATTAACATAAGTAAATGATTTACAATGCAATGTTCTACATTACAGATCAAGTATGTTTGCTATCATTTCCTATTCCTTATGTTCCTTTGGAGTTCTCTATACATTTTAATGCAACAGGTTGCATGATATATCCAAATTGGTTTATACACAATCAATTCATGGTCCTGCCAAGACTACTGAGCATTTCTTTCTTTGTTGACAGACAAACCTATATAAATTTTCCACTACTTTAGGTAATGTAAACGAACCTTTTTCTTTCTTAAAATGTGGAATAGAGATTACAAATACAGACATTCGTAAAAATTCCGGTTCAGGATAGAGATTACAAATACAGATTTGGGAGAAATGTGCAGGCAGGTATAAAGCCAAATTCAATTACAACTGTAAAAAAATATGTAAAAGCTGAAACAGTAAAAAAATGGAGTACCTCTTTCTGTTGCTCTGATTAATTCCATGCACTGCTCTATTGCTGGTGAACTGTTTTGTTGTTTTTCTGTTTTAGGCTATGGACTGTTGATGAAGTGTAAAAAACACAATAAAAATAGAGATATACATACACCATTTTCCCTCCCATTTTATTTTGGTGGGAATCTAAAACGTGAACTGAATGAAAAATGGCAGATACAATCTCTAAACTGTAGGGGCAATCTCCAGTTCCACCCCATTTTCACCCTCTCAAATCTGTAGCCCTAAAAGGTAGGAGCTCCATTTAATCTTGTAGCAATTTTTTTTTGACTTCATGAGACCTCCTGCTTCTTAAAAATAGATCTTGAAGCTCCCCTATAGAACCCCACCCTAGAAGTGATGAATATCCGGTGTGAGATTTGACAGCGTGAGCACTCTATTCAAGTTGACCACTATCTCCAGCACATTGCAACTATACTTTCACATAGAAACATTTTTACCTCACTAATATCTGCTCTTCTACCAAACTTATTCCCATCCTTCCTTGATCTCTTGGTTTAAAATTTGTTGCACAACAACATCATTCCAATGTGGGATGGAGAGCAGCAATCCAACTAGAAAGCTTTCTCTTCTCTCAGCAAGTGAACACCAGTAGCCATATTTACTTGATCCTTACCAAATCTAATTCCAATTAATATCCATCGTATAATAATCTTGATCATTAAATTTAAAGAATATTTTAATTCTATAATAACCACCAACTAACGAATTCCCTAAACCTTATTATCTAAAGGTCATCCTCACTATGTCAAAATAAACGTGTATTCAAATAACTAAGTGCATTCATAACTTTGTTCTCCTTACTTCTAATATGCTTGATTTCAAAGTCATAATCTCACACTAAGCCATTATCACTAGCACGCTTTTAAACTAGAGTTATAATTCAAGATGGCCAAGAGCTCTTAAAAAGCGACTATGGCAAGCACCCAATTTTTGTTATTATACTTAATCGAATAAAATAAACATAGTTAAAGGAATACAGTCAAGATGTAAATATAAATCAAGGAAATGGTACATTTAAGAACAATGATGCCAATATTTAATATGTTTGTAGATTACTAATTACTAAGTATGGAGAATAAGACTGTAATGATTTGGGCTAGCAAATATTATGATTTTAAGATGTACAAAGGTTCTAAAAGAGGTAGTGCGAGTTATCTTTTGTGTTTCTCTCAAATTTATTTATTTCTATGATTAGATCTAGCATTGTGATATTGTGATGACTTGCTTTTCAATCTAATTCAATTCTACTTCATAGAAATGATATTTATAGTTGTAGGGTCAACCTCTAATTAACAAATTTAATACTTATCTATAAATACAATATGTATGCTCTTGTTCTCTTGAAACCTATTCACCACAAGTATTTGAATTTAGTGGTATATATATATATTTCATTGGGTTTCATTATGTCAAGGGTATCCCCTTAGCCACATTCTTGGATCTGATTTAGCAATTTTGAACAATGATTGAAGGTACATTGAGCAATCATGCAACATGACTAGCTTATCCTAGTTATGAAGAAGATTATCTAAGTTAATAATGCAATTATGTGTCATAACTATGTAACAAACACTATTTCCTATTGATTGAGTTCCCAAAGTGAGTCAAATCCATCCCAAAAATATTTCATTGCAATTGTCAAATGTAGTACCATATACAATTAACATAACAAATCTCTTATCTTTCTCATTTGTTGTTCATGACATAAAATTAATTTTACATTATAAGCATTATCTCATAGTTGAAATTAACATCCTCATGTTCAATATAATGTTAAACATCTAAACGTCAGGGATCCCTATAAGCATTCTAGAGAATTGATCGGGTGGCCTTACAATGAGCATGCATGTCATGAATGATAGATTGAATGATTTTATCATACTTTTGATTCTATTCCTTTTTAATCTTCTAGAAAATATTGTTGAGTTAATTCTTACACAAAATTAATTATAAATTTGATATTAACTATCACGAAGAAAATAGATATAATTGTATTACTTGACCAATTATTTGAGTTCATTTTGCTAGTGAGACTATAAGATATTGAAATCCATTATTGTTAGTTCTAAAATATTTTTTCTTCATTCACTTGGAACCCTAAAAGAAAGAATTATCAAAACAATTAAGATTTGATGCTTTAATTGAATTGTCTTTCTATTTCAAAAAAGGATTTTAGGGCTTGCTTATAGATTCCCTCCAATAACATCTAGACATTTGTGTCTTATCTAAATATTTGGATAGAGTTCCATGCCTCCCATCTAATTCCTCTACATCTCCATGGGTATCTCATAACATATTCCATCTATAAGAAATAGAGAGTTATGATATCATTTGGTTGTTAACACACAATGTGAACTTGAATAAAAATGGAATAATAAAAGGAGAGTTTGTATGCTTGCCTCTACTAGAATTTGGGTTTTGTCTTTTAATTCATTACTCTTTTCAAGTGATTGTATTAGATATCTATAGGTTAGATACAAACCCAACATGGTTCTTATTTTGCTTTTAGATTATTTTATAGGGAAAATGAACTGCTTTTTTAGTCCTTAAAGTTGTGAAATACATTTGTCTAAGAAAAAACATCCATAAACAAAAAACTTTATGTTCATATTTCCCTATTGCTAGACAAGTTGAAATTTTTTATGAATACTTTAATTAAAAATTAATACATATTTGAAGACATAGGATATCCATTCACATGAAGAATTTGAAATCCCAATGCAGTAGTGTTGAGATAAACAGTGTCGATTTCTCTCCCCCAAAAAGTGTCTTTTTCACTCCAATATCTAATGTTGTTGCAAGCATCACATATATTTAATTAGTAAGCATAATGCAACAAAGTAGGAGGAGATAATAAGGTAAAAGGGGTATAGACATACTTGTATATATAATTCAAAATTGCTTTTATTTCTTCTTCAAAATGGCTATCGAAACCCATGTCTAATATAATACTCTTACATTTTAATGTATTTATAGAGGCTCATATACTCTATGGAAACCATGACCCATGGTCCCTAATTATTGTAACAATGTTACCTAGCAATGAGATAAAAGTAAAGTATTAATTGACCAATTTGACTACTAAATCTAACAATTATTCCAACATTTTAGAAGATTCTAGATAGTTAAAAAACAAATAATATGCAACAGAAACTAGAGTATCTACTCATATCCATTGAAATAACACACCCTTTTTATTATATTTTTTAGGGCTTAGATTTATTAGTCATAATATTAGGGCCTAAAAATTTGATAATCAACCTTGGCTATTAAGAAATTTGTTTGTGAATTTTATTCATTTAAAGTTTCCTTTCAAATATCATAGATAAATTTCATGATATTTGATCTCATTAGTGTCTCATAAATACTTAAGGAAATTTATCACCCCTTTCTTTCCTCAACAAAAATTACATTTTAAAAGAAACACACATAATATATCATTATTCCACTTTCATGATGTCCATACTCTCTTGGTCTAAACTTTAGTGATGAGCCCTTACATATTCTTGGTTGCATGGGGTTGACGTGTCTCTATCAAAAGAAAAGTAAAAATTTCCATAGATAAAGCATGTAAGTTGAAATATATTGCTCTCATTCATCAAACCAAAAGAAAAATCAAATAAAATAAGTCCATCAAAAAATAATATTCACTCTACTTGATTGATATTTCCTGCTCCTTTTCCCTTTCTACCGATTTTTTCCTATAGGTCACTCTAGGTTTAAACTCTTGATCTAGAGTGTCTTCTATCCCAATCTACTAGTCTACATGGCACAAGATTGGATCACGACTTTGGAATGTCCCTTCATTCAGGATTCCATTTATCTAATTCCATATATACTTATTTTTTCCATCACTCTCAAAATCCCAAACTAAATAACGACTAATTTCTTGAAATATTCATGTTAAGGCATGCACTCCTTTTCCTTCACAACACTATTATACTCACTATATTAAGTATATTCCTTTGAACTCATCTTATCTTTCCTTTTATTTCCCAAGTACATTATAGTGTACACATTGAATATGGTTGAAACAAGGTTCCTTATTTTCCTGGTGCAAAAATTTAGGACTACATTGTGAAACCACTTATATAGTGTGGTATTACCATATAAGTTTACCTAGTGAACCACTATTCAAATCCAATATTCCTATTACATGGATAAACTTAAGATGTGTCTGTTTAAAATTTTGAAATGTATATGTAATTATTTTTTATGTTTCTTTTAATTATAAATGTAGATTGTTCACATTACATTTCAATGGACCAAACACTTGAGTATGAATTTTTATTAGAATATTTCCTACAAAATATTTAACCCCTAGTAAACACCCCACTTGAAGCAAAAGTAGGTGCACCAATTACTATAGATGATCTATGCTTAGTATTTAGACCTCTTGCAAACTTTCTAATCCATATGGATTATGAACAAATAAATGACTATACATATCCATTAGTTGTTTAGGATTTTACACACTAGCCAATTAGCCAACTCATATGTAAAATATTTAGTGTTTACAAGAGCATCATGATCATAATATACATTGTTATTGTTATGAGCATTAGAATAGAATTAAATTTTCTTGGTCTGGTTCATGTCAAGGATTAGATAAGAACTCTTTCATAGTGAAAGACTCTGATCCCAAGTAGCTATGCCACAACTAAATGATATGCAAATAAAGCTCAAAATCACACTTTCATATTAAAAAAGCTAGATCTATCAATTACATATCAAATATAAAATTCAAACCCTAATGTGATAGCTAAAGTACAAATCTAAAGATATATCTAAATAAAGATAAAAATCCCTAATTCAAATATATAACAATTTAAAAGTAATCATTTGTCCAAAATAAATTAGGGAGTTTCAAATATGAAAACAAAATACAAATGTAAAAAAAGTACAAATCTAAAGATAATTATTATATACAAATCCTTAGAGTGAATATTGTTTCATGTAAAAACCATTGGGTTCACAAAAATTATGAAGGAAAATAAACTTTCCCTATGGGTTAGCCTAAGCTAATTAAGTAATTACAATCAAATAAGCACAAAACAACTTATATTAAATAAGGCTAGGACTAATAATGTTATATTTTATAACAGATAAATAAGGAATATAAATATGGAGGGAAATACTTAGATCTATGATCAATAAGTATGGGCTAACAACAAAAATTATGGAATTATACTAGCGTGTACTTAGAAAATGATGTCTTTTGTTAAATCAATGTCTTAGATTCTGCATTGATCTTTGATTCTATCAAGGTTTGGGTTATAATTATTAGTTAACAATGAATCCCAATAGACCTCTTCATTAGATATAGAACTAAAACTATTATTATCCTAAGTAACATCATCAATGTTTCTAAAACTAAAGAAATCATCTACTTCTTTACTTGAATCTAAAAAGAATTGGTGACATTACTTGCACGGCTAAGAAATTTTAAATAGTTTATTTTATTGTATATTCTCAACAAAATAAAAAAAATGGAAAAAAACTCTTTCAAAATATCTCCATTGGGTTATGGATTTGAAATTATTCCATCTATGTCATCATGTGAATCACTATGCAATATAGAAAAAGGAATGCATAGACTAACATTATTAGTCTCAAGAAATAATTTAACATCTTGATTAGCTTGGTTGCAAAATAAATTCATTCCAATTTAATGATAAATGTATAACATGAGGGATTCATTTGTTTTGATTATAAACAAGGGAATTGAGATCTTAACTTACCTATCATCATCCAAGTCAATCATACATGATGAAGCATCAATGATTTCACACATATCTATAGGTTAAGAGAACCTTAAGATTACATGCCATGAGGGAATATAGGGATGAAATAACACAATCTTCATCTAGAATACCTATCCCATTCATTTAATTAATCTCAATAGGTTGTAAGGAGACTAAAAACTTCTCATTCTTGTCATCTTCTAATTTAAAATCTATTACACATGATGGTTCACTAGAAAACTCAAATAAATTAGGGGAGGTCATGGACAAATTACATACATTAGATACTTAAAAAGGGGCAAAGCACTAGTGAACTTATGAACTATAGATGCACGTAGTAAA
>VDFB02102514.1:0-18826 GCA_007258455.2 Sequoia sempervirens | reverse complement strand
TATGTAGTTGTGGATCGGCTTACAAAGTATGCCCACTTCTTTCCGATCACCACAACCTACACAGCTACACAGGTAGCAGAGGTATTCTTTCGTGAGGTGTTCAGACTACATGGATTGCCTCGGAGTATTGTGAGCGACAGGGATAGTCGGTTCTTGAGTCACTTCTGGCAGGAGGTGTTCAAACTTTGTGGGAACTCAACTCCACCGCAGCACTGAAGCCACCACCCGCGTTCACCCGCGCATCTGGAGATTGTGAATGCGGTGGAAGGATACCCTTTAAACTATAGGTAAAGTGCGTTAGGCGCGGTCAAATGGATACATTTGTGGAGTACCTATAACTGCATTATTCCATAGCGACCCGGTCTTATGTCGTTCTCATGGCGCGCTGTACCTGCTATGTACCGAAGCTCGGATTTGCTAACAGCTTACGTGAGGTCGTGCGGCCGAGGTCGGCTGTGGAGAGTCGATAATTATGAGGGAATTCACCACGCAGCCAAGGTACAAAAACTTCAAGGCAGCGATGGACTTTAAGAGAACAGAGGAAAATTGAGTGCGGGTGACATGGTTTACCTCATGTCGCAGCTCCCCATCGCCAGTCCATAATTCTTAGGAAGAGTGGGTCGTAGCTTAAGCACGCGATATTAATGGGTCCCTTCGTGATCCCTCGGTGGAGAGTTGGCTAGGTGGCTTAATGAAATTTGCTTCCCAAAGAGAGCAGGGTACAACAACATTTTTCACGTATCACCAAGAAGCGTTTGGGATGACCGTGGTGGTTCGCCTACGCTCTGCACTCCTTAGATGATGAGGGAAGTTGAATCTTAGCACCGAAACCCTGAGCAGTGGAGAGACAGTTGCGTAGGACCATCAAGGAAATCTAGTGAATGGGAGATTTGCCCGCTGAGGATGCTACATGGGAGAGCGAGGATATTCTGCAGCATCCGGCATTGAGATTGCTTGAGGACAAGCAATTTCAGGAGGGGCGGACTATCATGTCCCCTTCTCAGTTGACATCTCTCGGAGCACAGGATTAGCCTATCATGCGACCCTCGTAGGCTGATGGATTGTATAGAGGGTCTAGTTGGAGTTGGCTCAGCTTCAGATTGGCAGTTTTGATCAGTTGGCTTTCGTTCGGGCTCGTTCGGACACTTCTTGCATAAGTTGCTATTTTTAGCAGTTATTGGCAGTCAGCGTGGGACCCCTGCTATTTTTAGCAGTATGGATTGTTGGTGTTCAGAGTCACTTCAGTGTTCGTCAGCTTCAGACGGATCAGGCATCGGATGATTAATGAGAGAGATATTAATATTTAATTGAATTAATTAAATATTAATTATTTGGAGTTTATAATATAAAGTTATAATATTATATTATAACTTAAGTGATTTTGGCTGAGGGGTCGCCCATCATTAAAAGGGGCCATTTGACGATTAATTTTATAATTAAAAATTACATCTGAGACTATTGAAAATAATTAAAAAGGAAGAAGTCGAATTTTTAATAATCCCTATTATTGAGGAATTCGCATTTTTGAGGGTATAAGCCATTTGCATTGGAAATCGAGCCATTATGCATATTGAGTTATTGAAAATTGATCAAGTTTGGTCTGAGCAAGAAGCTTTAGGGTTTCGGTCTCGAGTTCATTGGGGAACGAGCCATCTCCATTGGAAGTAGTTCAGAGGGTGTGAAATAACATCTGATTTATTGCCAGTTGAGAGATTTCTTCATTCAGAAGAAGTTACAGAGCATCAAAGATTATAATTATTCAGAGGGTTTTGATTTGCAAATTCATCCAGGGGAATTATTTAGCTGAGGCGCCTATCTCTTCACACCTGGAGATCTTCATAAGGGAGCCGTATTTATTATTTATTTATCACTGCTGTATTCTGGCCGTACTTTTCTGTACACTGGCCGTACCATTAAAAGGAAGCTGTCCTTCTGTCTCAGAACCAAAACGCCTTCTCCTGTGGCAGGCAAACATCATTACCAAGGGCACAGATCTTAGTAGCAGTGGATTCTATCTTCAGGCGCAAGGGAAAGTGAGTTGTCATTGCAGCCGTACCATCATCTGGAGATCATTTATTGCAGCAATATTGCCAGGTTCTTTAATAAAATTCATTGCCTTTTTATTTGCATGTAATCGAATACTCATTGTAATCGTCTCAGAGGACAAATAAATATACTGGCATCCGTATTTCATCATTTCCAGAGTTATATAATTTTTATAGAATTTATTTGCAATTTCTTTCAAAATCGCCATCTTCATTATTTTATGCAAAAATTCACAAAAACAGTCAAAAAAACCAAAAACCTTCAGAAAATCATAAAAACAGTCAGATACAGAGAAAACGGGGAAACAAGGGTTTCTACACCCCTCAAGATATCTTTGTGCTCTTCAAAATTCGATAACCAACCTCTAAAGACCAAGGATTTGGGAACTAAGCTTCAAGAGTTCCACCAAGGGAGGGATTCGATGCTTCAAACATTGTAGAATCTCCCAAACCAAATCCTCTACGGCCGAGAGGGACTGTGATGATTCTAACATTGCGGAATCTCCCGGCAAGATTTCTCACTCAACAGATTTTCCTCAGGATAATATGGATGGTATTATTCCAAGCATCCCAAGTCATGATGATGCTCATTCTAATTTGGAAGTTGATTCTTCCCCTCCACATCCTAAGTGGTGGGCGAAGCTCATTGGTGATGTTCATGATGATGAGCTCATTGAGGGACGATCGTCTAGAGGCAAGAGAAAAAAGAACACAGTATACTTTGCTCTTATGGCCAACATTCAGAGTGTTTATGAGCCCCAACAGTATTTGGAGGCCAAGGGTAAACCTGAATGGGAAAAGGCTATGGATTTTGAGCATCATAGTCTTTTGAATAACAACACATGGGTTCTGTCATATCTTCCACTAGGGAAGAAACCCATTGGCTGCAAATGGGTCTGCAAGGTTAAGTACAAGGCTAATGGAACACTAGATAAATACAAGGCTCGGTTGGTGACTAAGGGGTTCTCACAGAGAGAAGGTATTGATTATGAGGAAACTTTTGCTCCCACAGCAAAGATGACCACCATCCGACTTGTCCTAGCCATTGCAACACAGTTTAGTTGGAAGTTCCACTAGATGGACATAAAGAGTGCCTTCCTCAATGGAGATTTGGAGGAAGAGGTATGCATGACATAACCTCCTAGTTTTAAGGTTGCAGGACAAGAGCACAAGGTATGCAGATTATGGAAAGCTATTTATGGACTCAAGTAGGAACCTAGGGCTTGGTACCTGAAGTTTGACAAGTATTTGGTTTCACAGGAGTCCCTCAGATGCAAATTTGTATGTCAAAAATACTGGCAGTGATATCATCCTTTTTGTCATCTATGTGGATGATATCATCATTACTGGCAATAGGTTACATTTGATTGAACAGATCAAGTCAAATTTGTGTCAGGCATTTGAGATGACGGACTGGGCCTCATACACTATTGTCTTGGTGTAGAAGTTTGGCAGACAGGTAGCAGTATCTTCATTTCTCAGTCGAAGTGTGCCAGGAGTTTGCTTGAAAAATTCAAGATAAAAGATTGCAAAGTCTCATCCACTCCTATGGAGAAGGGGCTGAAACTTTCAGCCAAATCAAACTCACCAATGGTAAATGAGTTTGCGTTCAAGCAACTTGTGGGCAATCTCATCTATCTTAATGCCACTAGACCTGATCTCAATTTTGCTATGAGTTACATTTCTCAGTTCATAACTGCTCCTAAGGCAGAACACTAGGTTGTCGTGAATGTAATGACCCTGCTCAAATCTAACCTCAAAATGCTAATTGAAGGCTCAAGGAATTTTGTCAAATAATTCACATACAAACTTCCAACTTGCTGGTTTGTGGGATCAGACTGATATATTCTTTGGAAATTAATTATTGAATGCTTCCAATGTTTGAAATTCAACACTACTATGCATAAATTAACATTGAATGACCTCTATAAATCTTCTACAATGCATATCAATGACTTCTAAGTGAGAAAACATGCACCTACAGCGAACTGGTATTTTAACAAACAGTTGGTATGCAACCTATATGCTGATAACAACATCTACAGCCACTTGACATTATGTCAAACAGCTGGCATACATCCTCATACAATATTCAAATGAACATTACAACCATGTAAGACTTCCCAAAGATGATGCCTTATTGAAATGCAATCACCTACACAAGTTATCATGGAATGCCAAGACTCTTGGCTTACAACATGAACCAACTTAATTTGCCAAAGTCTAATTACAATGTCTACCTACAGCAGTAATTGGAAATTGTGATTTGACAATGCAACTTCAAAGATTAAAGGATGCTGATTATAACAGCATGAATTACAATGGTGAAATGATGAACAAATGCAATGACAATATTAATTTTTATAATCAGGTCTGATACCAAAATGAACATCTACAGCAGCTAACAAAAAATGCCTCTATATGATCATAACAATGCATACAATTTACAAGGAACCTGAAGTGTGAAGTCGCCTCATGCCAACAATGAAGAAGCAAACAATATCAAATGAAAAGATGACCATCTGAGACCAAATCGACCTTCAGACCCAGCCGCTCCTGTTTTCTGTTAGAATGATTTATATAAAATAATTCTCCACACCTACGCCCTCCATTATGCATCAAATTTCGTCACTATACTCCAATGAAGTGAGCGCCCCAAGTAGCTAGCAAAATCGCTCAAGGATGAGTGAGTTATGACCAAAAATACACCACTAACATACTGGCCGCCATGACTGTAAATTATATCAGAATGCTGATGCAAGTCGTCCTCCAAGATGATGAATGGATGAAGACTACGAACCTCCAAAATTGCCTCCAATGCAAATTGCCCTTCTAATGATGAAGTCGATGCAATCAAATGCAAGATATAAGCAAAACGTCCCTTCCTTGGACTGTAAATGAAGTCTGAAACAAATCTGATATTTAAATCAGACTTATGCAAGAAATCTTCCAAAGGAAAATTGATCCTCCAATGATCAAATCGATAGAGACTTATCACACAAAATGTCTCCAGCAATTCCTTCATATTGGACCATACAAAACTTGGCCAAAGGCCACTAAGTTTTTACAATGAAGCACAAATAGAAAGTCTGAAGTAACTTTCTCCCAGCTGCAATAATTCAAGTGATATTTCACACTCTCAAAATTGCTATCAATAGGAAGTTTTCGTTTCCTATGATAAGAACAATCTGCAAAAACCCTAGGCTCCACAAAATGAAATGACCAACATCAACAACAACAACAAATCTAGATGTTAGACAATGAGCCCCTCATGTCTATTTATTCTTTTTCCTCAATAGGTAGGCCTCCTAGAACTTTTTCAAGTCAGCTTCTAGAAGGAATATTGTAATATTATTTTAATATTTTAATATTGCACTTTTATAATAATATAAAATATAACCCAACTCCTAAAGTGCAATATAACATTATAATATAAAAATAAGGTTTCCATAAATAGAAATATCCATGATGATACTAGGAAAACTTTCATGAAGTCACGAAACGAGCCAACCAATCAATTGGGTATCTTCCAAACGACCCTCTTATCAAGTCCCATTAGCCTACGAGGATCAGGAAAAGGCTAATTCCTCTAAACTCCATTGCTCATGAAAAAGGGGACATCAAAGTGAAGCGAACATTACAATATGTCAAAGGGACACCTGATTTTGGCATTTTGTATAGCAGATGCAAGGATCCTAAACTGATTGGCTTTACAGATTCAGATTGGGTAGGTTCAGTTGATGACAGGAAGTCCACCTCTGGGTATGTTTTCAATCTTGGTACAAGTGCAGTCACATGGGCAAGCAAGAAGCAGCAGGAACTTGCTCTTTCCTCTACTGAAGCAGAGTGTCGGGGAACAGTTAAGGCAGCATGTGAGGCAGTATGGCTTCAAAGGATGCTTGCTAACATGCAAATGTCTCAAGCAGGGCCTTCACCCCTGTTTTGTGATAATTAAGGGGTTCTCAAACTTGCTAAGAATCTAGTCTTCCACAAGCGAACCAAGCACATTGAACTTCACTATCACTTCATCCGACAGCTTGTTGAAGATGGCTTTGTAATGTTGCAATATGTTCCAACTAAGGATCAAATTACGAACATTCTCACAAGTCTCTCAATCCAGATTAATTTATAAAATTTTGGGATAAGCTTGGTGTAGTTAATAGAATGATCATTAAGGGAGGGTATTAAAATATTATTGTATTATTTAATGGTCATCTTAGCCTTTAGTTAGTCTGTAGTTTACTTTTTGTCTACTTCTATTAATTTTAGTTACTTTCTTTTGTTAACAACTATTTCCTTTTAGAAACATCGTCCTCCTTTGTATTATTTAAGGAGCTTTCATCTCCTTTATAAATAACGAATATAAAATATAAATTATCATTTCAGAGGGGCTTCTCTATTTATGACAAGGAGATGTTGGCCATCATGCATGCACTTGCTAAATTCAATCAATACTTGGTATGCGGGAAATTTGTGGTCAAAACGGATCATAACAGCCTCAAGTTCTTTCTCAATCAGAAGGATTTGAATGATAGGCAGCAAAAATGGGTAAGTAAACTTCAAGCCTATGATTTTGATATTATGTGAAAGGAAAAAACAATGTGGTGGCAAATGCACTCTCTAGGAAGCCTTATTTTTGTTCTATTTCTGATATGTTTTGCTGATTGGAAGATTGTTATAATAGCTGAGTATGCTAAGGATCCACTTGCTACTAACATTATAGATGAGAAGTTGCAAGATGACAAGTATAGGGTGGTTGATGAGCTCATCTTATACAAAGATAGAGTGTATCTTGTACTAGGATCTAAGGTGAAGGAGAGAATTTTGAGGGCATGTCATGACACACCCTTTGTTGGCCATCCAAGATTCTACAAGACATACAAGCAAGTGAGGGAACGTTTTTCATGGAAAGGGCTCAAAAATGATGTATTGCAGCATGTTAGAGAATATTTGGTGTGTCAACAAAACAAAATAGAGCATGTTTTTCTAGCTGGTTTGTTGCAGTCCCTGCCCATTCCAAATCAGAAATGGGAGAGCATCTCCATGGATTTCATCACAAGGTTTCCTAAGGTGCAAGGTAAAGATTGTATCTATGTGGTGGTTGATAGGCTCACTAAATATACTCATTTCCATGCCATTTCTTCTAAATACAAAGCTCCACAAGTTGCTAATCTATTTTTTAGGGAGATTTTTAGACTTCATGGGCTGCTAAAGAATATTGTAAGTGACAAGGACAGCAGGTTTATCAACTTGTTTTGGAAAGAGCTCTTTCGGTTAACGAACACAAAATTAACTTCAAACACCAATTATCATCCACAAACTGATAGGCAAATTGAAATAGTGAATAAATGGATTGAAGGCTACCTAAGGAACTATGTTATAGGGCAGCGAATAGCATGGATTAAGTGGCTACACCTATGAGAGTTTTGCTACAATACTACACATCACATGTCCATAGGTATGACTCCCTTCAAGGCATTTTATGGTTATAACGCTACTTCATTCATGGATTTGATTCTTTCAGATAGTAGAGTTCTTGGAGCAAGGGATGTAGTGCAACAAAGTATGGACATTTTGAATACCCTTAAGGAGAATTTGTAGAGGGCTCAAAACCAGCAAAAGATGTATGCAGACCGGCACCGAACAAAGAGGGTTTTTGAGGTTGGTGACATGGTTTACTTGAGGTTGCAGCCCTATAGACGGTCTACCCTCAAAAGGAAGGGTGCAGAAAAGTTGAAGCCATGATTTTATGGACCATACAAGATCCTATGGAAAGTTGAGAAGGTTGCATATGAGCTGGAACTCCCTCAGGACAGTAGAATTCACAACATTTTTCATGTGCCATGCCTCATGAGGGCACTTGGGCAGCAGATTACTCTTTCTCTTGAATTGCCACCACTCAATGATGAAGGGAAATTGATTCTTGAGCCTGAGACAATCTTGGATGTGAGGGAGAAAAGGCTAAGGGACAAGGTCATACCAAAATACCTGGTCAAATGGATGAACATGCCACCAGAAGATGCAACTTGGGAAGGCGTGGAGATCTTTGAGCATCCAAATCTGAGGTTGCTTGAGGACAAGCAACATCTGGGAGGGGAGGACTATCATGTCCCCAATGTAATCTGAAATTCAAAATTTTGTAAAGGCGGGAAAAAAGTGTTTTTGAACACTAAGTTTTGATATTTTTATTAAATATAATAATAATATATTAAATAAATAAATTTTGGGTGGCTAAATTAATAAATAAATAAATTTTAATTTTAATTTCTCTGGGAGCCGACCTCTTTTTTGGGCCACACATTTCAAGGCCTATTAATAGGAGTGTTGGGCGCTAGGGGAGGTATGCAATTCAGGAATATGATTGCCCATTGAGACACCTATCAGGACGAAAACCCTGATCTGTGCGAGGCTAGGCAAGTAGACCTACATCCAACTGCACGTCATACTTAATCAGCAAGAAGATTAGAGGTGCTTTCCAAGTATTGTTGGGCATGCTGATCAGTAGCATTTTAGCGCAGATCTGATCGCCGTCACCTGAGTCTAGAAGTATTTGGCCCATATTCAGGCTGCCAGGTCACACAAACAGCCATTCTGGAAGCTGCCATTCCTGCATACAGCCCAGGCATCACTTATTTAAGACCTCATTCATCAACATACTTTGGCCAAGGCAGATTATAGCATGGTAACATTCAGGAGGGGTCGAGAACGTTATTTATGCTCAGATCTGCGGCCACCTAGCACAAACAGAGCAAACCCTAGCAAAAGGTCAGTAGCAGCTACTGAGATTCATGTCTAAACAAGGTGTTGGGAGCTGCTACTACCAGATCACCCCTATCTAACCCAAGCGACTAGTCTGCAACATCTTTTCTGTGTCTATCCTGCCCAGGAATCAATATCACAGCAGTCACAGGAAGGTCACCTTGCAACCAGGTTGGATTTCCAGTCTGCATTTTCACACTTGATATATAATTCTGTATTGAATCAGACCAGCATTCTAATTAAAACATATGTATTTCATTTTTGAGAAGATGTGCTCAATCATATAATTAATAATTCATTATCTGAGTAACTGTGTGCACAATATCAGAGTTTGTTGGTTGAGTTGATATGCAATTGGGTATTGATAATTCCTATTCACTGAAGTTAGAAATCAGAATTAGGTTTGGAATCTTACAAACTAATCAACTATGATGTAATAAATTATATACTAACAAGAACAACTTGTACAATGTTCATATTATCAAGCTTGTAATTTTTTCTAGATTTTAGAGTAAATTAAATCATGGAGATTCCCCTACAAATTTGAACAGAGGTTTTCCTTATCCATTGTTTTGTTTTGTGTTGTCACCAAAGTAATTAAAACATCAATAATGTGCTTAGAAATGGCTCTTGGAGAAGAAAGTACCACTATTCTGATCATCACTCACCAACATTGCCTTGCTTGTGCTCAACACTTTATGCCCACTCTCTATATGTTGTTCCAAGACTGCCCCATTCAGATTTGTGGAGATAAAAATAGTCAACCCTACAAATGAAGTTTATGCTTTACAACACATGCAAAATCATTGATAAGAAACTCTTTAGGAGGATGAGAAAACAATAGTTGGAATGATAAATTTTGTTGCAATGACCATTGAAGAATCTTTTTGCCAAATTCTCTCAAGGTGCCCCCCTTCAATCTTGATGCAGGAGCATCCTAGGCCAACAAGCCATCTTACATCAACGAAAAATATTTCATGTTATATTTTTCGTTCAATTTATTTCCTTTTGATTTTATGGTTCAGTTACCATTCAAGCATTCAAAGTTCAAACCAACAAAATGAATATTTTGGTATAGTACCACAATTGCCCTTTGTGAGTTGTGATTTCATCCAAAACATTAGTAGAGTACCGCACGCATGTCCATATGACCGATTCGCATTCCTTGATCATTTAACAAAGTGGAATGTTGTATCAGCTCAAATAGATCTACACAATTACAACAATTTTTAGAACCTCACGCCAAGATTGAATCATTATGTAGAAACCCTAGTTTCCCCCTGACACTGATTTGACTGAAGTTTTATGTTTTTCTGACGTTTTTGGGTTTTTGCAATTTTTGAGTTTTTTTGAACAATAAATGAATGGTACGGATTTTGCAATAAATTGAAATAAATTCAATTAAAATGCTAGATGACTAATAAGCATTGGAAATACAATAAAGAATGAAGGCGTTTCATCTTTTATTCATTTGAGCTCAATACAATATGGATCTGCTAACATGCAAGAAGAAAATAATGATTTTTATTGGTAAAAACCTGGTAAAAACAGCTTGCTGAAGATGCACAAAATAGTACGGCTGAATAGATTTCTTCCTTTCTCCCTCCGTCTGGCAAGCACAGAATGACCCAGTGGTTTAGGCGCCTGAACTTGTGTAGATAAATGATCAAGAAGAGAGGCGTTTCCTTGCTACTGGAGAGTACGGCTGTATGAAGAGTACGGCCTGGTGAAGTACAGCAGCAATGAATATCTTGTACGGCTCCTTCAAGTTTCTCAAGATCTCTGTGGAAAGTGTGCCTAAAGGAATGAATAACTTCTGAATGCAAAAATGCTGAAAGAACTCTGTAAATAATAAATGCTCTGAAGATCAATGATTTCCTCTGTGTGAGAAAACCTCTGCTGGCAATAGATCAAGTGTTATTTCACACTCTCTGAATTGCTTTCCGCTGGAGATGGCTCGTTCCCCAAGGAATTCGAACACGAAACCCTAAAGTCTCAGGCTCAGATCGAAGTTGATCAGTTTCAATTCTCAATAATCTCATAATGCTCAAAAACCAAGGCAAATCCACTCTTATGCTGAAAAGTGCGATTTCCTTAAGAATAGGGTTTTAATAAAATATTCACATTTTAATCTTTTAATAATTCAATAGTCTCTGCTGAATATTTTAATATAAATCAAATGTCAATTTTGGCCCCTTCAATGATGGCGCACCCCTCAAGGCAAATCACTTAAGTTATAATTTAAAATTATAACTTTATATTATAATCATTAATTAATTAATATTTAATAATGCAATTAAATATTAATATTTCTCCCTTACTCATCCGATTCATTCCTAAGTCGAACTCTGAAGTGATTCTGATCGCCAAAGCCATATGCTAAAAATAGCGGGGTCCCCTGCTTGCAGTGCTAAAATAGCAGAAAAGTCGGATTGAGCCAAAGCGAAAGACTCTTGATCAATCTGCAAGGCTGAGCCAAGCTCGAGTGACCCTCTATCGATCCTATGCCCTCAGGTGTGTGTAGCCACTCCTGACTCAGAGATGTCCGAAGGGGACATGACACATTCATGGAGCCTTATTGGTCCCAAGAGAGGTCATGTTTAGGTCCACACTAATTTTGGAATCATAATTTACACCCAAGCCAACCAAGAACATTCTACACAAAGGATGCACTATAAAAAAGGTCTAAATTCATTTGTGAAAGGAAGTGAAGGGAAAGAAGTTATCCAAGGACCAGAATATGTCCAAATAGTTCAAAGCAAAGTGAGAGAATAGAGAGTATCCTAAGGAAGCTAATATTCATGACCACACCATGTGAATGTGTTGATATTACGTTATAACCAAACAGCTAAGGCCTAATGTGTTAGAAGCCCACTGCAGTAGAAACTAATTATGTAATTTTGATTATTGATCGTACACATATTGAATCAAGTTGATTGCCATAAGAATATGTTGGTTTTGACTAATCATTGTGCATTGGATGAGTGTGTATTTATGTTAAGGCTCAATGGTTGAACAGTCTTTTATTGGACCCTCCATCCATCATTGCGTAAAATCTTCACCTTCCACCTCCACATCAATATGCCTTTCTTGGTTGATCAAACATAGCTTTGGCTTTTACAATTTGTATATGTCTTCAAGAGGCTTGAAAAAGCAAGGCATTTAACTCAGCAATATGTTGATAATGTTTTAGCTCTGTCCTATAATAAAAATAACAATCTGCCTACTTTAGCTATATAAGCATACACTATATTTGCATGCATTGAAGGTTGCTTGTACAATAGTATATTTCTATTGATCTATGCTAATCAATGACAAAAGAGTCCAGCCAAATATGTGTACGAAGTGATGTAATTCTAATTTCTAATGATGTACATCACTACAATAACCATATCAGTTGATGATAAATGTGTCTATTAGCTCTACATGTCAATAAATTGCCCGCTTTTACATTGAAACAAAGCTCAATGAGAAAAGAAAAGTTAAAACAGAATTATTTTTCTTGTTATAAATTTTCAGCTACATACCTTTGACTCAGATGTTGTAAACACAACTTTAAAACATTGTCAAATGAGGAATAAGAAATACAGGGTCAAAGGAGAAAATCTTGACAAAACAAAAAGAAGCAACCAACAATGGAATATCTGGTTCTTTCTCTTGTCTTGCTATCTTATTTTGAGTTATTCTTTTTACTTGTTTATGAAAAGTGGAAGATTTTATAAGAACTCAAATGCCATTACCCATAGCCTTCCCAGGTGCTGAGAAAATGGTTTCCCGATATCCTACCCCATCAATACGTTTTTCAGGTATTGCAGGCTTAAGTTTAGAAAGATCTATCTCTCTGTTGCCTTTCCTTGCTGCCAACTCCCTTCTTAAAGCTTCTGCCTCTGCTTCAGCTGCTGCCAACTAATAACAAACAAACAAAAGCCATTCAAATTCCACAATCAGTTACACAATCTATTCTTTTGCAGAATCTTGCAATGGTAGCTTCTATAATCATGTTAACCTGAACTAAGAGGATAAAGATTCTAAGATCTTACCTTTGCAGCTAAATCATCTTTGGAAGTATCAGAAACTGAGGTTGGTGCCTGCATGCATAATCATAAGACATGTTCTAATCATGGAGAGGCTCTGTGAGTCTGTATGATGGCTTAGAAAAGAAAAAATGTTATATCTATCTGAAAGTAAGAAAAATGATTTAAATGGAGCAAATCTCCAACAGGAAACTATAAATTACTTCAGTAAAACGAAGAATAAGATTAGTCATATATTGAAGGTCACAATTATGGTCATGAATCTGTAATCACCTTTGACGAGTTGTAATGTTACAAATGGAAACTTAGAGATTAAGTCATTCATCATTTTGTATGATAGTACTTATAATGCTCTTATTGTAAATGGGAAACAAATGATGCAGGATTTTATCTGTTTCAGCTGCAATTCAATTGATATCATTTTCAGTAAAATTTATATGAGAAGCAATAATAAATGATTATGATATGATCATATATCTGGGAATCTGATAATAAACAGCAAAACTGAAGTAAAAATTGAAATATCTAAAATAGAAGTTTGTTATCTTCCATTTTATCATTTTTTTGTTTTTAAAATGAAGTTTCTAATTTCAGGCAACACACACCAAATCAGAAGAGACTCAAATAGAAAAGTATTACAATTAAATATAGTATTTCTAAGTATTATATAAATGACAAAATGCTTTCAAGCACTGCTACCAGATCCGGCTGGATGTGGTCCAAATCTGTCTGGACCTGAATTTTTTTAACCAGCCAGATTTGTTTGATTTGGTCAAGATTTTTCAAATCAAATAGAAATCTTACTGAAACTTTTTGAAAAGTCTGGATTTCCAAATGTTTTTGGCTTCCCAAACTGAATCAAACTTTCAAACCTTATAACTATGGATGTTAACTCAGACTCCATCAAGTGTAGTATGGTTACTGCTCATGGCCATGAACAGTCCTTACTCAGCAATTTTCTAGCCCAAACACAAATTTGTATTTGAGATTTTAAGGCCTTTTGTAGCTTCTTCTGATTAAGGCATTGGTGTAAATGACTGCTGTGTAAAAAATGCATTAATTTACTCCCATGTAATGTCAAGAAAATAACTTTTGCTACACGACTGACATATTCTTGCATAACTCATTTATTCTGCATAGCTGATTTGTTCCAACACAACAATGTAGGAACTCTAATGTTTAACACATTAGCCTCTCATTAGGGTTCATAATGGTCTCCACCTTGAAAATTTTCCCTTAAAGCAATTGAAAAGCTGAGATAAATATTTCCTAGCCTTTTCAAACTTTTTTTCGTAAACATTGCCTCCTGGGTCAAATGGCCAAAGACAATAACAAAGTAGATTCTTTAGAAATAAGTTATGATTGGATCATATCTTGTAGAGATTTGTTAGAACTTCCCATATTCTCCATCCATGTTCCTTTGTCACGCTGATGAGAAAAAACAATTTTAAATTTCGACTCCCAGGTAGAATGTGCTACTCTATTAAGTATTAACTACTACAACAGGAGATCATGATTCTTCCACATTTCTACCTGCATAACATATGTGCTGAAGGTGGCGCAATTCGATTGCCCTTTATTTAGTAGTCAAAAGGCCAACTCCCAAACACAACCAATGACTCCAAGAAGCAAGGTCCTTTCAAAATTACCATATAGAAGGTGATTTGTAGCTGCATTGCCATTTTATTTGGACAATACCTCCCAAAGTTATGTTAGAAAAAAAAGAGACAAGATGGGAAAAAAAATCATTTGATGAAACGAAAGATTGTATCAAGTACAAGAAGGAAGACTGTTTTACAAAAGCCACGAGAACTTACAGCTGTAAGGCTTAGTGGGCAGCAAGGCAGTCAAAAAGTTACAACTAAGACAAAACAGTTAATAAACTGAGGACAGCTATGTAATAACAGGCAGAAATAACCTAACTAGTTTTTCAATATGGAATTACAGATGTTAAATCTCCATATCAGGAGAAATATCAAGCCAAAAAATCTAGAAAACTAAGATATCTTCAGAGTAACAACTTCAAAGACAAAAAACTTATGTCACTGTGCTCCTGAGGTCTCCATCATTGTCAGATCACCATGCTTTTGAATAGTTCTCCAGACTGAGTAGACAGGCCTAACAGCAGGCTTGAAGAGTCATTGAGACTCGAGAACATTCACATGGTTCTATGGACCCTTTCATAGCTTGCCCTTTTGCAATTTGTTGCATTGTTTCACATAGCTGTATCTTCTGCCTCTCAGAAGTGAGAATGCTCTCAATTGCCTCAGATCTATTCTGAAGATTCTTGTTGAATCTCCATATTAGGAGAAATATCCAGCCAAAAAATCCAGAAAACTAAGATGTCTTTAAAATAACAACATATATGACAACAACATTATGCCATAGTGCTCTGTAGTCTCCACCATTGGCATATCATCATCCTTTTGAATAGTTCTCCAGACTAAGTTGACAGGCCTAGCAGCAGGCTTGAAGAGTCACTGAGCCTTGAGAACATTCACACAGTTCTATGGACTCTTTCATAGCTTGCCTTTTTGCAATTTGCTGCATTGTTTCATGCAGTTGTATATTCTGCCTCTCAAAAGTGAAAATGTTCTCAATTGCCTCAAATTTATTCTTAGATCCTTGTTAAATCTCCATATTAGGAGAAATATCAAGCCAAAACATCCAGAAAACTAAGATATCTTCAAAGTAACAACATATATGACAATAAGTTATGCCATAGTGCTCCTGAGGTCTCCACCATTGGCAGATCACCATCCTTTTGAATTGTTATTGTTTTAATTGTCAGTTTGACCAGCAGTAACACATTGCAATATCCGAATTAGTGGACGAGATAATTTGTAATAAAGCTTGCACATCATGCAAGCAATCATAGCTAGAGTTGAAGTCCAATTAATTTATTTCATTATTTTCATGCAATAACTTTGTAAATAGTATAAATAGGTGTCTTTTTGCACTTAACATTATCAATGGTAATTCTCATGCCCACAGAGTTGCTATTAATTGAGCATTCAACATTATTGTTATTAAGAATTTGTTATTCATTCAGTGACATTTATTATGCTTATCTTGCTTATAAATGTTTATTGATATCTCTCATTATGTGTGCTAAGAGTTAAATTGCTTTGACAAATTTGCAAGTTTTGTATTACAAGTCAGCTCGAAGGTGTAAATCATGGCTTTGTATTGAGTCTTGCATTTAATTCAACCATAGCATTCGTGTTTATGTGTTCGCATATTCAACTTTGTATGTGTAATGTGTATTTGCATTGTTCATTCTCCGCATTTAGCTAAACAATGCAAGCATTTAGCAGTAGAGATTTCTTTTAGTCAAAAAGGATAAAATCCTTTGCCTTATGTTGAAAGAGTGTCTGAGCCTTTTACACTAGGAAAACCCAAAAAGATACATATTTAAAGTTTATTCAACTTGAACATGAAATCAAAAGAAAACATTGTAAAGATTGTAAATTGCAAGTACATATTGTTCATAGTAAGTTAATTTTATTTTTACAGGGCGCTTCCCTTCTAATTCAAAGAGTAGTTCTACTGCACATTTGTTTCTTTTTGTGTCAAACTGAAAAGTGTGGATGAAAATGCTGACAGTATGATCATTGATTTCAAATTTAAGAATGAACATTGACAATAGAAAATGCAAATGTCAAAAGTATGCAAGGCCAAGGCTTACCTTGGAGGCTTGATGAATGTATTGAACGGTTGGTTGATGAAGACTTGCTCTTTCTCTTGCTCTCACTCTTGCATCCTTGCTCTCATAGTTCACTATTGCAGCCTTGGTCAATGAAATGACAAAATGGAATTTGAGAGTGATTTTGATTGAAGGTGGGATGTTTTTAATAGGGTTTTTGAGTGCTTAAGGTGTGGGTGGCGCCAATAGAACTTTTACAGTTAGAGATAGTGGCCCATTTTTCCAAAAAAAAACTCATTTTTTAGATGTTTCAAGCTTAAGGGATGGGCGGAGGTCTCAAAAATTTTTAAGGACATGAGCGACTTTCTTAGAGGTCTTGGGCATGCCCAGCAGCCCCTTGACATCCCTAGGATGTCTCCTCCCTACCAGTAGCAATTGGGGTTCAGCAGGGGAACACATCCCCAATGTTTCTGCGTCTCAAGGACATCCACATCTCCAGAAACAGCAAATTTTGGGGAGACACGTCCTCATGGGACACTGAATTTAACATTGCACTCCCCTTCAGACTTATGTTCTTGCGGAGATGTGTCTTAGAAGTGTTTCAAGTTTCCTTAGTCATTATTACTAGTAAGTTACATTAGTGACCTAGTTGAACATACTTCAACATGTTTTCAAGGTCTAATTCAGATCAGAAATTTGTGCCTGATCAACCTCGGCTTATCTCACCTATAGAATTTGAGGATGTGAGGGAGGGCTTGTCTACATCAGTGATGCAGCTAATGAGTATTTGTATAACGTTTGCAGTAGAGGCCCATGTGCTATAGAAACTTTGAAGAATTTAAAAATCAGCCTATACACAAATCCATAAATGGAGGAGCTTCTAAAGGATGATGACCCAAGGTTGGCTCCTGAAGCTAGAGGATGGCCTATACTTAAGATTCAGTTTAAATGGAATGGCAGGGCCGCTTATACCTTTCGGCCACTATTTTCTTTCTGTCAGTGTGATCAGAGTTTTGAGGATTACCCCCGATGATCTCTATACCCTATAGTTATCACTTTTAAATTGCTAATCTGGTTTCTTCATTACTGTTAACGACACTGCTGTTTTGTTTTTAGTTTCCCTAATGATAATCGTGTTTTTCATTTTTGCTACTTTCAGTTAATATTGGAGGATGTGTAGTTCCCCGTACCACACTACCAGGTCAATCCTCCTTGTTAGAATTTTATGTGCTACTGCTTGTTGGAAAGCAACTAGACTATTGCCTTCCATTTTGTTTGCTCTCTAATTATATATTGATGTTTATCTGTTTTTCAACAAAAAAAATACTATTTGGATCTGTTCCAAGTTCAAGCAGTATAACTTCCTTGGAATAAGGCGGTTTAAGCATTTTGTTTGCTATCATTATAAGAAATTGACTTGCATGTCATATCCCTATGCGTAGAGTTTTGTTCCACACCAATAGCTCATCTCCTTTCCTTAAAATTGGTTTTGTTAATTTTCATACAACGGAGTTCACATGCAGCAACTCCATTAAATGACCACCATCAAATTGTCTTGCAGAATGTCTAACAAATTGGTTCCCTGTTGCAAATCCACTTAAACACTGAAGCAACGAATTCCATCTTACATAAAGGAGAGACCTAAAAGCACAATTAATTCGTCATATCAACAACCGGGTATTCTGTCCCAACTAAATGCCCATGATGCAGAATCCAAGAAATTGTGTGAGGCTAACACTAAATGCTAATCAGAATTATATCAACCTCAAACTAAATGCTAATCAGAATGATATCAACCTCAAACTAAATGCATGGCAAATATCAGTAGAATTCAGATCATTGTCCTTCCCGGGAGGTGTACAAATATCAACTCGTGGTACAAAGTATAAAATAAACACTCATCGGTATAAATGATACGATAGGTCTTTAATGTCATTAGACCCCATGGCGGAAACAAGGGAAACAATAGATGACAATGCTCTGTGGAACCTCGCAAGTTGGTCCGCCACATAAATCTGCCCCACCTTATCTGTAGACAACAGCCCAACAGACAACTGTGTATAAACTTGAATTATCACTTCATGGAGACAATTTTACACGGTTGAATAGCTTGGAATATTGAAAGCTTGAATTCACATGGAGTAATAGGTTGTTTTTGGGGAACCAGCCCTAAAGAAATCCACGAGCATTGCGTTTATTCATGCGTAATTAAACTCTTTACACTTAAAATTCTCAGACATTATTAGGGAATATCACTTGAAAGTGGAGAATTAGTCCCAAAAAGCTGCTACTCCAAATGGCATTTTTAATTCCTCCATTTCTAAGCTATTCTTAAAAATCAA